>PNEQ01102975.1:0-29642 GCA_003012365.1 Medauroidea extradentata
GGTCACACAATTCAGGGTCAGTGTTTTGTTGTATGTTAATTTTAGAGGAATGTTAATTAAGTAATTTGTCATCACCAGTAATTCGTATTATTTTTTATATGTCTCACCGCCACTTAACTTGTACTTGTATTCACCTAAATTTCATTATCACTATTGTAACGGTACTTTAACGTACTTGCCGGCTAGGAGCACGCTCGACTCCATCTTGGCAGCCAGTTCATCGTAAGTCGGCCACGAGGTAGGACGTGTGTCCCGGAGAGGGCTCTCAACTTTGTTTTCACTGATAGTAGCTGCAATAGTAATTTATATTTCTAATCATCTTTTTTCGCCCTCTTCGTTTACCTCGTGTTTTAGCTCTTGCGCTTAACGCCTATGCTCTTAAACTTAATTTCTCCGCCTGCGCGTCCGGGCCGAGGAATATACATTTACGGCAGTCGGCCGCCTCCGACATAGTGTAACAGGACTCTACTGCAGAGACTCAACTTTAGGTGTGCTAATTTAAATTGATCCGGCCTGCGTGCCGACGTAAAAGCCGTTTAACCGAGAGAGAGAGAGAGAGCATGTGTATTTTCATTGTATGCGTGACCACGTGGCGACCACTGCAACGTGCTACCTGTGTGTTTGCTAATAAAACACCGCTAACCAAGTAAGTTTGTTGTTAATTATTTAGTAACGTGTTAGAGCTGACTATCATTCTAGTCCTAGGGCAAGGGATTGTGTGGGTGACCCGAAGAACCCACGTGGTGAGTTAGTTAGTTTCCTCTGAGTGCTTCCACGTTGTAGCCATCAACTACAGCATCATCCACCACTGCAGGAAGGAGAGGACCGCCAGCCGAACAAACCACGCCCTGAACCGTCTACACACCGTCCTAGCCGGGCAAACTGCTAGGTGGCGCCCATCTCGCAATCCGGCACCATCTCCGCTTCATCTTACACCTTCCACACATTTAATAATCAGTCGACTTCCTCTCCAACCTAACTGAGCGGTGACACAGTTTAAAAACAGACAATTACAAGTGTCTTTTCACGTTATGATCTCTCTTTTCGCCTCCACCACTCTCCCAAAATCGGAAGAGAAAAAGAAATTACTCCTGCTCAAAATCAAATTCTGTAGGTATAGGTCAGTCATAATTATTTCTCGACACAACCTTGTCATAGGTCCGGAGCAGCTACAGACAAGGTGTCACGGTCTGAAGGTCGTAGATTTCCAGGGCTGGACATCGGCTCAGAGCGCGCTACTCAGCTGAACGTGACGTCACCCACTGACGTACACATGGCATCACCACACACTTCCTCATAACCACAACTGTTCTCCTGCAACACTCCTCAAGAAAAATAAATTAGTTTCCGGCCTATACATTATGTTTACTACAAAAAAAAACACAAAAATACACGAAAAATAACACTGTATACAGAAATTCAGGTCTCTAATAGTTAGTTCTCTACATTTATATAATTTCAAAGGCTTTAATAGGGAAGGACACTTATTTCCATGCCTCAAGGACACGTGATTCCTGTACATACACTCTCAGTCAAGGCCGCTCTCATTGTAACATACTCGGAAGTTCTCTCTTATTCTCTTTCTCCCTGCTGGACTCTGCTGTCATCTGGCCATACGTTACTCCTTCCCAGCTGGCCACACTTACGCACTTCGCGACTCACCGGGTTCGAGACCCGCTATAGAAAAGAAGTGGTACCTATGTTCTCAAGTTTGGGGCCCTCCAGAACTGATTTAAATTAGTTAAATAAAATTTACTTTTACCTGACGGGGTCATAAAATTTATGTAGGTACGTCTCTTTCACTATTCTGGCTCAATTTAACTTACTTCCAGGCATTCTAGGGTAATCCTTACATTTTCTCTAGCATTTTTCTTCTGGGTTTCGCATTAATAGTCATTACAATAAGTAGATATCCCATAAGGTAGGTTCACTTTCCTTTTTGCATCCCTTCTCCCGTTTTCCTCAACGACCTAACATTTTCGGGAGGGGTTTAATTTTTGGGCCTATCCAGCAACAAACATGTCCCATATTGTGTGTCAAATGATATGCTGGCGTTGTACTTCGATAAAAAGTCACGCCCCAGTATTATTCCAGTTATGGGAGCCGCAGCAGTGTTGATTAGGTGCTGATAACACGTTTTACCAAGGGAGAGCCATAAATTTACGGACTTATTAGTTTGTAACTCGTATCCCATAACACCAACAATTTTGTTCAGAGTCGTCTCTTTCCTGTACTGTTCAGGTACCAGGTTCTCGTCAACTAGGGACACAGCCGCTCTACTATCAATAAAAATGGGTACCTCCTGCTTGAATACACGGGACTTAAATACCGGTACACCATCCATGATTTCCAGGGGTATTTTCATTTGGTCCGTTTTCTCGATTACCGACCGTTCCTCTACCTTATTACCGCCATCGAGGCCTTCTTCGGTGGTTTTACATTCACGGCGTATGTGACCTGAGTGGTGACATCTATAACATACAGGAGCACGGTTTTCAGCGTCCCACCATGAGCGTTGTACACCCCTATTCCGCTCCTGCAGGTCTCTGGCCAAGTACTCCCATTTCCACTCCCGTGTACACCCCTGCGCCGTTGGCAAATTCTTAGTCGCCGCCTGTGTCGACAACTCCTGCTGACGCCGACTATGTACTTTCCCGTTCTCCGTTCGTTTGTCCACCTTTACCTGAGTATGCAGCGAAGTTACTTCCTCGGCTAATTTTTTCAACTGCCGCTGTAGAGTGTCTATTGTTTTACAGAGTTGAACGTACCTTTCCTGCTCCGCAACGCTCGAACCTGAGACTAAACGTGCACCAAGTACCGGCATTGGGCTAGACTCTACTTCCCTTGATCGCCTAATTTTTGCATACCAAAATCCTGCCTCTGCCTTCCTTATATTCGTTTGCAACTGGTTTAGCGAAAAGTTGTCAAACAACACCACCTGCTCTAACGTTCGTGGTTGTAAACCCCTTAAAACAAATTTAACTTTCTCTTCGTCTTTCATATCTGGATCAAATTTTTGGCACAAATACAGCACATCGTATAAGAATTCCTGAACGCTCTCTGTTTCACCTTGTTTACGTGCAAGTTATTTAATCTCTGTCTCTTCCTGTCGGCACACCGGCTCAAACGCAGTGCGTAACCCCTCACTCAGACCTTCTAATGTCTTGAACTCGCCTAGCGAATTTTCTTGGCATTTGTACTATTTCGGAGCTACCCCTGTCAAAACTGTCGGAAAACAGCCTATACATTTACTTTCGTTCCAGCCATTTGCCTTGGCTGCCCTCTTAAACTTACTGATGAAGTCATCCACATCCTCTCCTAATGCACCTGAAAATGTTCCTGGTTCTGCAAACCAGCTTCCATCCTCTATCTTAACATCCGGCATCTTTGAAATTTATACGGCTCCTACTAAGATGTACAGCTAAGTTTAAACGTAATCGTAACTCCGGGGCACGGCTGACAAACACAACAACTACCTAATTCCCGAGGTAACACCTCCGTCGGTTTTATTTGTTAGCCTTAATTATTACTACCCCCTCCACCTTCAACCAAAAGGTATAAAAAAAAGATTTTCAAATTAATTTTTAAAACACTAATCAGAAACTTAAATCAAAAGTGGCTCAACACACTGAATTTTAAATACAACCTTATTAAGGGAACGTTACCCGGGGCCTCTAACCAAATTATGTTACGGGGGTAACTAGGGGCGTGCTTAGCTTCCAGATGTAGAGAACTCACCTTAATATAGGTTCGTTATCAACAAAGAAAATTAAAGTTAAAGAATTCGTTTTAAGAATTTAATACAAAAACAAAAATCAAAGAAACGTTTACAAAATTTTGACTAGAATTGACAAGTAAGAAAACTAACAAACTATGTATGACTTATCATCGTTACTACATTTCCATTTCTGCGACACAAATACAGTTACTGTTATTCAACTTAATCACCTAACAAAGTTTAAAATCTACTAACTCTCTAGTTTTATTTTCCAGATGTCTGGACTGTTCACAACGACAGTGCAAGTATTTGGATCATTTATACGTCTCGTATCGTCACTCCTAATGACCTCAAGGTAGGGGGTGTTTCCAAATCAAAAATAAATAAATAAATTTAACTTACGTGTTCCGATAGCCTGTCTTCGTACTCTGTTCCAGCGGGCACCTTCCCACTACCTCTGACCGATGACAATGACCCCAGGGGGAGGGCAGATCCCCCTTATAAAGCTCATGCCGTGCTTAGCCCACATTTTGCGCGAGGCGATGACCCCAGTGCAGTGCCCCCTACTTGTGGAAACATAACCGCCCGGGTTTTCGGTTAAGTCCCCACGACCAGTAGCAATCCACAAGGACCATGCCAAAACACGAAATATAAAACCAATAAAATTTTGAAATTTCGAATTTACAGGAAATTTGGACAAAAAATTAGGGCCTCATAAAAATCAAATGTAACAGTATAAAGAACTACAGAAGTAAGCTTGTGTGTTCCTTAACATATTGGCTGGAGGCAGTCCTTTACAGAAGAGATATGACAAGTAAAGGGAAGCAGCTGTGGTTTTGTTTTGGAAGTTAAATTTTGTGTTTGTGAACAAATACTTGAGTTTACTTTAAAATGCTTTCAGTAAGATTGAATTGTTTATTTTGTAAAGGGAGTTTTATTTAATGGTAGTTAGATATATGCATGTTAATATACATAGTTAATTTAAATTTTATCTGTGAGGTGCAATATTGCTTTTGATGAAGCATGCGAAGTGTTCAGGATCATGTAAACTCTATTGGCATGAACAGGAATTAGCTGTATAGCTATTTAATAACAAAGAATAATATCACTGAATAATAACACTGTAAACATTGTCACACACTTCATGCAAACATTGGCGTTATTGCCTGTACATCTGTTTCACCACGTTTCTCTCACTTGACTATGTGCTACCCTGTCTCGACATTCTTTTCACTTTATCAGATATTGGGAAGGGTACTATGGAGGATAGCCTCAAGTTTAGCCAACTCACGGATCAGCTTAGCCAACCCAAGTTTGAACACAAAAAAATTTATTTACTTGGTGCTTGTGACAACAAATGCATGTTCATATCTGTGTGTACAAGAAAAATTGTCACATTCCATAACCAGCTATTGTTACACTGAAATATTTGAACATTTTAAATATTTTATTGCTGTAATTAAGAATGCTCTTACTAGAGTAGATACATTTGGCTACATGCAAAAGGACGTCCCGTCATTTTTTACGTGAGCTTATGATCATAATTTGATACTGAACTTTTGTATAAAAAGTAAAGGTTTCTCACTCAGACTTATGCAAGAGTGGGTCTTGGGTTATCTAAACTGTGTGGAATCGAACACTCTCTTGGTGATCACCCAATAAACATAAAAATGAAACATATGCAACTAACCTGTAATATCAGTGTGAGAACATGCAATTTTACACAATTTTTCATTATTTTTTTTTTGTCATTATATGTTCATAATATAATTTTCGTTATTTCATTTAACTTTTCGACATATTAAATAAAACCATTTGTTAATGACATGCATTATTATACATAGCATAATTTCATTTCATTATTATTTCTTAGTAACATTTATTTTTCATTGATAAATTGTGAGGAAAATTTCAGCAATTATCGGTCAAGGGTTTATTTTTCCCAATCCCAGTTACAGAGCCTTATACAGATAGTAGAGGAATTTGAACAATTTGTTAGTCCATAGAGAACCTCGGTAAAAATAGTGGCGGTAGGTTCCTGGCAGCCTGTCTCGAACAATGCACACCAGGAATATGTATTGGAGAAGGTGTAGAAAATTGTTACATGTACCGTATTGAGAGTAGTGGTTGCAAATTTTAACAGATATCTGAGTTGCAAGTTGTTTATGCCAATAAAACTGTATTTTTTTCCTTTTATAAAATCACTGTCTGCTGGTTCCCTTCAGTTTGTACAGTTTTGATTGTAGAGATTTGACAAATTTTTTATATATGTTATACCCAAGTTAAAGAAGGTAGGTGAGGATGGAGTGAGTTAATTTTTCATGGTTATAGCTTATGAAAAAGTATGTGGAAAATGTATTTTTGCTTTTCCATTAAGTGAATTGTAGTACGGTACAAGTAATGGTACATTGAATAGTGTGAAAACAATGCAAGTTCAAATAATTATCGATTTGATTAACGGAATGTAATTTTAAATGTGATTTTCAGGGCAGCATTACTCCTGTCATATTAGTTTTATGGACAAATTGAAAACACATTGAAACATTCTTTTTCAGAAGCCATCATCATGCGAAAATTAATGGAATCAGTTCTGTAGGGTTCCAAAATACCCAGTAAAAAGGGTGCAAGGGAGAAAAAAAAAAAAAACAGAAAAATTCACCCCCTCCCTCCTCAACTTTCTGGAAATATTGGTAAAATTCTTTAAAATCATTGTAAAATTGTACTAAATCTATGGTGGCTAAATAATATACGTATAAGGTAATTATAATGAGACAAACTGAAAATCAGCCTGTCTGATTCATTCTGAATGTTTATTTACTAACAAGGCGTAAGAATGTCGGAAGAAGGCAAACGAAATAACTGTACAGCAGGAGTGCCCATTCCCTCTAGACATTACGATGTAAAGATAACCCTCACCCTACCAACTCTCTTACATAACGCCCACATGCCAAAGACATTTACATTCTACATTTCTTGTTTACTAGTGTATGATTATTTATGCATTTATCATGAGAATCGGAATCCTAAAATCTATAGTTAATGACTGGCCTAGTCCATTAAACATGTTATCACTTGGCACTGCTTGTCAACATAAGTGTAAGGAGAGTGAGCACAAATCTTAAATGTTTTATTTCTTAGGTAAAGAATAAATCAAATACGGTATGTCAATGACAATAATTTATGTGACAATTTCTAAGCATGGCTACTTCCTCCTGCAGTAGCGAGTTAAATGTACCTACAGTTTTATATTCTTACACTTCCCCCTTTCCATTAAATTTCTGGGAAACAATTTGCAACATAGAACCCTTCCTGTGGGCACCCCTGTGTACATTTGAAGATAAGGGGAACTTCAGAAGCATCAGATACTGTCATTTTTAGTATCTTGTTTACTGGTAATCATGAACACATATGTATATTCATACACACACTACATCATTATAACTGAAACACCTGGTAAACAGCAATCAGTGTCAAATTTCACATCTCAATGAAATGTCAAAAAATCCACTACCCCACTACAAGCACTTATTTTGCTTTCCCCAAGCAGTATCCTAGGTAAAAAGGAATTGGATTACGTGACTATGACATATTTATGGCATTCGATTATACAGTTAAACCCTGTTAAGACATTTGTGGTGGGACAGAAATAAATAATGCTTATTAAACAGAAGAACTTATTAAAAGGGTTAAATTAAATAGATGCTTATAGATGAAGTGCAAAATTATTCAACTTATTAAGCAGGAATCTTTTTAAAATGGAAAACTTTTTAAGAGGGTTTCACTGCAGTATCACATCTCAGACTGGACATTATGTCTGTTTTGTTGAATCTTGCTGAGTATAGAACGTGTTTAGGACTTTTGACTAGGGAGGCAATATGGACAACTGTACAAGAAATTTAACCCATAATATGGTGGCAGGGATTATGCATCACATAGTCTTAGTCCTATTTTGCAGCATGCTTGATGAATTTACCATCATCATCAGCAGCGGCATGCGAAAGAAACTGGTTGCAGTTTACGGGGATTCACACGAAAAGCAGGAATTGCCTCATAAGTTAAAGGAAAAGTCTGTAGGAAAGAAAATAAAGGAAGAAGCAGAAACAAGTGACACAGATGCAGAAGACATCATAGAATTGGAAGATTCACATGTAGTAGATGGTAAAAAAAATACAGCAGATCGTGAAGTTGATATAACAAAGTACACTACTTAGCCAGTTGATGCAAGATTGTTAATAATTATGTTAGTATGTTACTTATGAACTGTAATTGTGAAGGTGTTTTTTCTTTCAGTTGAAAATGTTTTCCTAGCTGTGATTTTTTGAGTTGTGTATGACAACTCTTTCTGGTTTATTAATGTGCAGTTGTTTATTTTACTGTAGTGTACCTATTTTTATGCTTTTCTTTTTTAAACTTTGTGTTACATTTTATGATTATTTCAGTTTGGGTGGTACTATGTTGTATAGACAGATGGCCCAAATGTAAATATATGTACTATCCAGATTTGTAATTCAAAAACTGTATTCGCCATGAAGAAAAAATCCAGTTTCTTGCATGTTCACATCTAAGGGAAAAATAAGTATGTTTTCCCTGAATTGTTTTTCTTTCTTTCGTTCTTCTTCTAAGTTTCAGAACCTTAGTCCCGACTGAAACATATTATTAAATAGTATTTTTTGTAAGATATGTATTTGTTTCTCATATTAGCTGTGCGAAATTCGTAATGTCAGTAAAAATCAGCTTGTAGTTTTTTGTGTGCTGGTATATATAAGGTAGTTTGATTACTGGGCAGTGTGTAGTAACATGGCATGTGTTTTGCAGTGTGTGGCTAAACAAGAGAGGGATGTACCTGCCCAGGCTGAGCTTGGAATGACTTGCGACAGGACGGTCATGAGGTCAAAGACTGACGGAAGACTTGGGATGGAAGGCCAACCACTGGGAAGAGCTTCAGATTAATGTTTTATTACACTTTGTACATTGCACTGTCTGGCATCATTCGTCACCGGCCACTGCAGATCTTGTACCTTGTAGCTGCATTCACTAACTCTCTTGACTTTCCACTATCCACATCCTATCTTCATAGTGTCTCTGAATCACTGTATAAAATTACAGTATCTGTAAATTCATAAAATGTGTTTGTAAATGATGCATGTTTGTGGCGGTGTTTAGCAGCATTTTGAATCAACAATAAAGAAATTGTTACTTTTCCATGGTGTGACGTTTTTAGTTGAACAGATGGGTGTACTAGATTTCGTAAATCAGTAATCGTAAGGTTAGACTAAAAATATGTTTTGACAAGAGATAAGTGGAATGTAGGCAATCAACTTGCACTTATAATGAAATACTGAAGAAGAGAAAACTTTCCATCTTTGTATAGTTTTCAGATGATGTGACTGGAATCAATAGATAATTAGAATCATAGAAATTGCTTGGAAAGTTGTGGGAATCTATTTTTGCATCACTTTAATCTCATGTTCTAGCTTATCTAACTTGCTTAACTTAGTGAATAGGCAAGCAATCTCCAGTGTTTATCACAATCACATATAATATTCAGTGACATATTTAATGTGTAGGACTGTAATTCAGTACGACATTTCATGTGTTTATATGTATGTCCGATGTTTGAGTGGACAGATCATTTCAAGTTTTTGTTGCGACACTTTGCATATAGCTGCAGTATGTAAAATACCCACAGAAGAGAATGATCACTGAAATTGTTTCTGAGAGAAAAGAGCATTATTTGTTGTAGACTGTTTGTACAACTGCATGGTGACAAGATACAGTTAGTGGTGATACAGATGACGTGACTTAACCTCTCGTGGCATCATGGTAAAGATAGTCAAGCTTACCTCCCAGCAGCGTGGTGACAGTGCTGAGTTAACTCACAGTACCAGTTGGCTTGGGGTTGAAAAGTTGTTAATGAGCAACCGTCCCACTCACTCGTTCATAGTTCTGAATAAGCTTTCAGAAGGTGAGGTGTATCGCCCTTCCCGCTAACCCAACCAGCTGTCGTGTAACGTGAGTTGAAGATCCTCCCTCCTCCCATCCCCCCCCCATCCCAAATCCTGACAGTGCTCACAGGCAGACTACTGGCCCGGTAGCGCTGACACATAGCAGAGTTTGTATTAGTGGTGTCCTTGGTTTGTCTTCTTGCTACTGACTTTAAGTAATGTATTTTATACATTTGATTTCTTGGAACAGAATGCCTTCAAATTGCATGAGTGGACCTAAGTAAATGGTCAGTACAATTTATAGGACCCACACAAGAAAAAAAGTGATGGATAGAGACGAGGGAAGTTTGGGTGGGTAAATTTTCCCAGCAAAAACCCCCTCTTTGTGTGAAATGATGTGCCTCATTGGTAGACCCACAGAGCATGTCTTGTTTTGAATGACTTCAAAAAGTAATTCATGCACACACGGGGAAGTCAGTATGTCGGTGAATGAAATTAGGGACTTAGTTTTGTGGAGGAATAATAAGTTGTATTATAAATCAAAACTAAATATAAATATATTTTAATTGATGTTATATATTTTTTGTTATGAACCAAGTAATGTAATAGTGTTTCTATAAGGACTTCACTATGACATAAAATGAGGAACTGTTTCATTATTCAATCCATCTTCTTTTGATGTTGAGTGTTAAATTTATTTTGCCAGTTTTGGGATGTAAACAGTGGGTCTAAAATTACTTGGAATAAGTAGTTTGTAACACGTTCAATTTCACTAAATATACAATGACTATGGGTAGTGAACGAGACAACAGTCGTCTTGCTAAAAAAATTAGGTTTTCAACTTACTAAACTTCTTGCTGATGGAAATTGTGTGCTGGTGTGTGTGCTAGTATGGAATGATTTTATGGAAAGTGTCAGATTCTGTAAAAATGATCTCTTGTTAATGGCAGTGTCTTGGAAATATCTGTGGAAATATTTTGATGTTTTTCACTTTAACCCAATATCAAAATAACATAGCGAGACTAGGTGTTTCCCTTTCACTGTAGTAGCTGCTGATCCCAGTTGAAACTAATGATTGTTCATCCAGTACTGCTTTGTTCTAGTGTCTGGGAGCAGTGAAGGTGTCATTGTCAGTTGATGATTTATAGTTCAGAGGAAAATTAAGTACATGCTTGCATTCAGTCCACAAATGGCAAGAAAATCTATTGTGATTTTTGTTATGTTGGCCAGTGTGAATGCAAGGTGATATGTTTTATTGTGTGCATTGGTACAAGAAAATTAAGACAGTAATGAGATTTATTTTCATAGCTGAATTTACATAGCAATATTTCCTTTGCAGGAAAATTTATTAGAACATCTCTGCTGATAATTTTGAGTGTGAAGTACCATTCAGAATTTTATTTTATTTGTGATACTCATGCTAAAGAAGTAGCAACATTATAATGTAACCCAGAATTTTCTACCCAGAATTTGTATCCGTACCCTTATAACTAGGAAGATGCTATCGTTGGTAGCCGCTAGCTCTTTGTAATTGTGAGATGTGAAAAGAAAAGAAAAAGAAGAAAAAAAGGCCTGTAAAATTTACTTTTGATTGGTTTCCTTATGTTAGTGTTAATTTTCACATTTCTCTTGTCAATAAAAGAAGCAGTGTAAAATTAATCAGTATCTTAATTTTATATAATGACATTACGGAAACAGCAAAATACAAAACATTTCCTTAGTTGGTTCTACAACATTTCCTTATTTGGTTCTACATTCATTTACTAAATTTTTTGGATTTACATGTATATATGTACTTGTCTGTTCTCATGTTTCTGCTAAACATTAATTTGCATCTCTAATAAATAGACATGTTTTTTATAAATTAAGTGTAGTGTAAACTGTGTGGGTTATTCTTCAGTTACAATGTACATTCAAACATTCTTCACTGCTATTTAATCACTTACACTTCCTCATTACAGACTCTCATCTCCTTTACATAATTGCTCTTTCTTCATTTATAGCATATTGCTGCATAAAATAATTTTAGTGGTAATGTATGTTTTAGTTACCATACTTTGTTATTCTTATTGAAAGGTGACAATTTTCAGATTCTTAAATCTTCATTTTGTGTGTGTGTGTGTGTATGACACACACACATATGCAGGCAGTGGGTAAATACAATATTAGTGTATGTTTTCATATACTATGTGCAGGGTATGAATATTTCTAAAAATACATTCACCAGAATACTTCAAACCATGCTACAGTAGATTGTTAGACTATTTGGATGTTGCTTGAAAATGATAAGAAACGCATCTCTTTATTTAGACTTTTGGTTAACCTTCGTGTATAATAGATAAATACATAGAATTTTTTTAATATAGTTAAACTACTGTAGTTGCAAAAAATAATATGTATACATACATAAGGCATTTACGGAAACGTAGAAGGTAGACTCCTACTGGGTAGCATTGGTCAAGTGACTGGATGTACTCAGTCGTTGGATTAACAAGTGGTCATAAATCCGAAGAATAGTATCTAGGTGGCCTTTTTAAAAAATATGGCAAAATCTTTAAAAACTCTAATTTCAGTCGCCAATCTGGCAGACCTATGTTATTAGACCAAGTTAAAACTGTGTAGCATATCCTATTGTACTGGTATAATATATGTATGTTGCATTAAAATTGTGTACAAATAATGATAATTTATTCCATACCTTAATTACATACTCTGGCAAAATTTTACTTGATAATTGCTCCAGACTTCTCGTTCAACAAAAATATTAGATCTGACATGGTATTTTCCATGAACGTGCACTCAAACCGCCTTACAAACTATTTTCTATTTCATTTACATGCAGAAGTCTGTTTACGTTTTACACACACTTTTCTGTGTATCATCTGCTGGCTGCTATCTACCCTGCTCCCGAGTAAGGTAGATCTGAGTGGATCCGGCGACGGGATAGAGTTGAATATTAAGAGTTATTGACTGCCGGTATATCTTTATTGCACGACATTTTCGACCGACATTCTCGCTACCGAAGTAGTTTCCATAAATGCCTGTATAAAATCTCTGTAGAGCGTAATACATAATTCCACATTATACTCAACAAGTCACTTCTGAACTTTCATTAATCATTTAATAAATCTTCAATTGTAGTTGATGCTTAGAATCTCAGTAACCATTATGTGTTGCAAGTGGAACTTTTTAAAGTGTTACAACAAAGAAGGAAAAAATATGTTTGTAAACTTGGCTGCAAAACAAGACAAGTGACATTTTAATAGTATATTTATGCTATATACTTTGCTCAACAACAATGAACCCATCAGTTTAAATCAAACATTGTACAAATCAAACGTACTTTATGGGGCATCATTCATTAATTTACAAAATTCATGTGTAAGGGTGGCAAGCAGGTTATAGTTTGTACAGTATGTAAAGTAAGGAATACATTTTAATTTGTATTATTTGATGAATAATGCAAGTTCAAAATAACTGCAGTGGTAAAAAATACCAAGAAGAATAGTATGTGCACAACCAGATGTTATGTTGGTAGTGCAGCATCATGTTATTCAGTGATTCTGAAAGAGATTTGCTATTGTGTGCGTGTGCAGTTCTTTTATTCCAAAATGTTTTTTATCAGACTAGACAAATTCAGAGCAGATATCCAAGCATTTTCTAACCGTGGGATTCATGGAATGGGTACCCGAACATAGGCTGTGACATCACAAAATTACTGCATTTAGAGTAAAATTCTGAACTGTATTGAACTCTGAAAGAAACTAACATAGAGCGAACCTAAAGTGAACGTGGACTGAAATGCATTTGCAGTATAGTAATATTTTCAATCCAGTTTGACACGTAAACATAGAATGAACTCTGACTTAACGTTGTATAGAGAAACAAATTGTGAACTACAGAACAAATGACTGTCAAATAAAGAAGCTAACAATTGTTACATAATTTTGGTTTTAATTTACTCATCAGATACCTACGTATTTATTTTTAGTTTTTTTTACTTCTGATTATTTTTAGAACATTAATCAGTTTTATTTCGCTAGTTCATGATGTTTCTAACCTCGTACATAACCAAACAAATGTTTCGAAATGGCAACAACTTAGTCTTTGTTCAATTCAGTCCGATGGGTGTTTAAAGTAAATGTTTCCATCCTTATTCTACATGTTGGTTCACCTCGGTGACTAGACTAGATTATCTGACTTCACTATTTCTTCAGTCCAGTCTTGGTGTGTTTATAGTAACATTTCAATCTGGAACTGTCAGTCCACTACAGGCTTAATTTGGGTTGTAATTTTACTATAAATGTACTAATTGATATTGGTATTCTCAATTGTACATGAAGTAATATCGGGCACACACCATAAAAAATAAATTTGTAGAAAATAAGTACCTACTTTAGTAGTTCCGTAACTTTACTTAGCCCAAAATATTACCTAATTAAACCAATTTTGACACAAATCCATGTTTTAAAATTCTTTTGTTTGGTGTAGAAAATCAGTTGATTCTGATAATTCACTACATGTGTGAAATACAGCCGTTAGGCATCTCTAAAAAAAATAGTGTCATAAGTCTGTGTCTAGAACGCAGGTGGTAGACATGAATTGTGTGTTCACACCAAGGGAATGATAGGTTCAAAGTAGGTACTACTGTAGTATCTGTGTAGACCCTAGCAAGGATTAAGCAGCCATGAAGACAATTGTGACTCCATTTGATGACTACATTTCAAGTACTATCCCTTTATATGAAATGCAAGGCTTGAGTGTATGAATAGAAACACTTTTTCTCACATGTGTGTTTAACATCCTGTTGCTGTAATTTTATGTACTGATTCGTACTGTAGTTTCTTTAATATTCTTTCTAGTTAGTGCTAAAATTAAATCTTAGTTCTTGTACAGCAGTAGTTTTTTAATATTTCAAATGTATTAAGTTTATGTTGTGTTTATGAAACAAATATATAATTATTACTTTTAATATTGTATATGAAGTAGCCTACTGTTTTTAGACGTTAAGATATCTACACCAAATTTTTCCAGGTTTCCTATCTTGTATGTTGTATTCTTTGTCAATGACTTTCTTTAATGTGGTAATGAGGGTTTCAACAGTTTCTGCAATAGTAGATACGTCTTTATTTTATAGATGTAGTGATTTATAGAAAAAAAAATATTCAAAATATTTTTTATTCTTTATTCAAATGATTGTACAAAAAAATTAACTATCTTGGAATTCACAACTTTGATGAGAGAGTACGTTGTTAAATTTTATGACCTCACTGGTATTGTGATGAATGTTTTGTATGCATTTTAAATTACTTATTTTATTCCATATCACATATTAGTCTTAGAATTTTTTGACAATATTTAAATATTAATAAAATGTTTTTCACGTAAATAAAAAGAACTGTGGTAAGTACTGAATATTGTATACTTGTTTGATTGTAATAAATCATTGCAAATTCAATAGAAAATATGTGTGTGATTTTCAACAGCAACTGTAGTCCTGAGATGTACAGTACAGTACTTCAAGAATTGGTACTTGTATGAGAGTATCCACAGAAACATAGACAAAATTTTGATCCCCTTAAGACTTCATTTAAATTATTTTTCATTTTTATTTTTCATTTTTTTATGAAACCCTGAGTGGATAAATGTGGAATTTGCGACTGTACCACAATTTATGTTTTATCTTGCCCCACAGTACAAGCACAGAATAAACAAGTACTAACAGAAGCGACAATATGTTTTTATTGTATTCATTTTCTCTATGGATTTCCATGGCATCAGAGTTAGTTGATGTTTGGTCACACTGAAGTTTAGTACGATTTATTTTATAATCCGCGAGGAAATTTACAAGTAAGTAACATCAAATGTAACATTGCTAAGTGTATAATTGACGTACAAACAAATTACAGTATTTCTTGAAATATAAGCGGTTGTTTAAACCAATGTCTCAAATTCCACATGGTTTTGTTTACATGCCTATACGCACTGAGAACTGGTACAATAACAATGGTGCAAAGCACTTTTATGTCGCCTATAATATAATTAATTATTCTCTAATGTTGAGCCTCTAATTGTTACGTTTACCATTTTTAAATATGTAACAAATATACAAACTAATGACTTGAATCCACATGGTATTGTTTACATTCCTGTATGCCCCAAGAGCTGGTACGACAGCAACAATGAAAAAGCTCAAGTTTGTCACGTCTGTTAGCATTTTTTATCCTGTGGTACAAGTACGGCGGTTAAACTTAAACTTTTAACGTGTATTTGGTCCAACATTTTTTTTTTATATTCTGAATTTGACTCGTTGCAGCCTGAATGTATTCTGCAAGTTCAACTGCAATCCCTGTACTATAGAGCAAGGTAAATAGAATTCAGGTATAATCAAAAATTCCAAATTTTTCTTCTCGGAAATTCATTTAAGCGAAAAATAAAATAATTAAATTCAACGACTGAAACCAGAGCCTTAATTTCTGCAGTTGCAACATTTCACTGGCCCAAACAGTGAAACAATGAATGTAGTCTGTGTCTCTGTTAAAACTTCACTGTAATTAGTAACCTAGTAGCTCTTATTTCCTTATTACAGTTTTAACATACGGTAGTTTTTGTTATAGTAAATAAAAAAGCTTTCTCCTTTCTATCAATGCTGAATTTGCAATATTAAAAAGAATAAATCTTGAGTTTATAGATATCTACCTTCTTTTTCCATTTCCTGTGCAGGGGTCTTTTCTTCTAAATTAGTTGGTACCATGTACTGAAAACTTACCTGTAATAGGAATATTTTCAATTAAACATAATAATTTTTTGGTATTGTAATAATTTTTATGACAGCCCCAAGGGAAACATTTTTTCAAAATGCTTATGTTCATGAAGTTTAGTTGATGCTTCATTTGTATGTGATCTTTGGCTGCAGAGTATACGAAACAGGTGAATGTTTTTAAATCTCCCAAGCAACATATTTGTACATGCCTTCCAAGGTTGGACTGTTGGGATCAGAATTACATGGATGGTCCCTGCTGTACAGAAAGTTAATTTCATGCTTCTTAAAACACATCTATAGACCATAAGAGTGTATTGTAGCAGAATTATCTACAAAGAATTATTCAAGATTGTTCTGGAGGTTGAAATTAAGGTTGTGAATAATTATTAACTATTAGTCATTTATTAACTGCTTATCTTTAGGAGTTGTCAATTTTAGCTCATGAACTACCAATGGCTACATCTGAATTTGCCTAATATACTTACTTATACGACCTTGTTCTTGGAATCAACTTTACAAGGACTAAGTTGTGGATCCAGGGGCTAAGAAAGAGGGGAGGGGGGCACTTGAGTAGCTCCTCAACTTTGCCAGAATATGAATTCTAAAAGAATTAAATAAGTAACAATAATTTTGCTTATTACTGCTCAGCTTAAAATTTTGGTTTGTATAGTATCAAGTGTTAGTTTTTTTTTTTTTTTGTGCGAACCCAATTTTGTGATAATTTACACTGAGAATTTTACAATGATAATGAGTGCTATTCCTGAATAACAGCTTACTTTATCAAATTAATTCTGTTGATTTTAATGTCTGAGTTTAGAATCCTGAGGTCAGAAGAGAGGTAGATACACTGTTAGTCACTGCACGTCCATTAAGCAGGTAACCTAAGCCGATGGCACAGGATGAAATTTCCTTGAAAAATAACACTAATCACCTCTATAGATTGGGATTTCTGTGGGTAAGAAAATATCTGTACATTACAAGATTGTATTTATAACTTTTGAAGTCTGAGTAATACTATTTGTTGGTTAGTGAATAAAATGCAACAGAAAATATACAGAAAGTAATTTTTATATTCACTTGACGTGTTTTTGATATCATACACTTAATACTTTTTTTTTAAACAAAAATTCACAAGGAGATGTGCTGATTGTCCGTGCATATTCTTCCATAGAATAAGCATTACAAAAACATTTTATTGCTATTCCAACACTATTTGTAATAGCATACAGAGGCAGTAAACAAATGATAATATAGGGGGAAATTATTATACGCTTATTTATGTCACTGGACTTGATACATTTTTTCCAATATTAATTTCTAACATTAATAATGTTTGCTTGTCCCTCCTTTAACCATGTTCTAGGTCCGTCACTGCAAGGACTGTGTGATTTGGAAGGTAAGTATGCAAGGCAATAAGTACATGCATGTAACTCTCGCATCCTTGTACAGTCAAACCTCTAATACAAACCTGAAGGGGCCAAAATTTTGGCTGTTTGTAATAATGAGGTTTATATTAACAGGTGTTCACTAAAACCTTAAAAAGTTTCTAAAATTTTGGTCACTCTGTTTATTCCCACAAATCAAATAGTCTTTTCACCACAATGACTTCCTTTTACTTGATAACTTGATATTGCATACTTTAATGTATAAATAAAATTTTTACTAAACA
This sequence comes from Medauroidea extradentata, assembly GCA_003012365.1. Taxonomy (NCBI): domain Eukaryota; kingdom Metazoa; phylum Arthropoda; class Insecta; order Phasmatodea; family Phasmatidae; genus Medauroidea; species Medauroidea extradentata. Next base: position 18,096 of record PNEQ01102975.1, read on the forward strand.
TTATAGTAATTATTTAATTTCTTGTCCTATTCCAAGGGTAATAAAATCACTTTGTATTAATGAGAACTTTGTATTAACAGGGTTTGTATTAACGAGGTTCCACTGTATATGAATGCTGCATGTGCTGTTATATTGCACAACATTGCGGTTGCTCGTGGTTTGGTTTAGTTTATTGCATGCATCCTTGAATCTTTTTGTGTACAATTTTGCGCAAAGATATTGGACAAGTCATGTTTACAATATACAACCAAATGAATAAATGAAATAAGATAGACAGTAGTAGAATGAAATTCAACATTATTCTTATCAATTCAGGCTTGTGATCTATGCGAGCTCATGTCAGCATTCTTAAGTCTTCACATGCAAAAAAAAACCTTAATCAAGAACAAATATCTTAAATACCGGTATCTACAAAGTTACAGATCCACACAAATACTCATCGACTGAGTAAAAAGCAGTAAGGAATAAGAATTCTTCAAGAAGTTTTTTTAAATATTTTTGGGTTTGATAAACACGCATCTTAAAGGTGCCTGGGGAGTTTGTTAAAAAACTTGCAATCAGTGTATGAAGGATGTTTTTCATGTAAGGTAAAGTTGACAATAGGTGTGTGCAAAAGGTTTTAACTTCTTGTGTGATGGAATGTAAATCGCGGAAAAGCTCACGACTGCAGTTGGCTGTACCTAAATCAAGAATAATGAGTATAGGAACTACCCCTCTATTTACAAGAGTACGGACGTGCGACCACCGTGAAGGTAGTGTTGCTGGACATGAAAAGTGACAAAACATATAAAAAAAAAAAAAAACAATTATGAATAGAATTTTGACATTCTGTATTCAGTTCATATGCGTGATGATACATACACAGGGTACAAAGTGATACCACCATTCCGTCACATACGTGGAAAACATGGCGCCTCGTCTGAAATTGTGCATATATTTTTGTACCTGTACGCCTGTATTAACCCATCTTTGTGGATAAATAACCGGAGTAACATAAGGAACAGCAAAGGTGAACTTGTCTGAAGATGATCAGACAAGCCGTTACTGAGATAAACACCAAAAGTGGGAGCATTATGGCAATGCCAACAGGTATGCAACCCGTGTAGCACGTAAGTGGTGGCATGATTCTGGGGAACAGTAGCGATGTACAACCATATTAACGTGATACATGACAAGAACAAAGGAGTAGGGGGTACTGGTGTGCATAAAATCATACACAATTTCTTAGTATGATCATGACGTAAAACTTAGTTCTTTATTGTCGAAACTCTGCTACAATGCTCAGAAGCTGCAATGTGTATGTGCCTCCACATAACATATTGCAGTGATTAATCCTCGTGTTTACATTCTTCGAAACATTGTTAAATGACAACTTACAGAGTTCAAAGTAACATGTGTTCAAACTGTCTGCCATCTGCCTCAATACAAGCACGCACACGACGCACAACTGCCGCCCGCACCACGCGCAAGTGCCCGTTGGTTACATGCACCACAGCGGCATGAAGTCTGGCAATACATTCATCACCACTTTCCACTGGTTCGCAGTATACTAGTTCCTTAAGGAATCCCAACAGGAAGAAGTCTAAGGGCTTGAGATCTGGTGACCTTGGAGGCCAGAATACAGGTCCACCTCTTCCGATCCACTGTCGTGGACAAATTCGATCCAGTTCCCGATGAGCTACTGCACTGTAATGCGGCAGTGCTCTGTCATGTTGGTACCACATAACTTGTCGCAACGCAATCGGAACATCCTCTAAGAGCTCAGGCAATACCTCGTGGAGGAACACTGCATACGCACCTCCGGTGAGTCTGTCTGGCAAGAGATATGGTCCAGTCAACTGGCTTCCCAAGATACCGCACCAGAGGTTTACGTTCCATCGTACCTGACGACACCTTACACGAGTGACATGCGGATTGCCATGCTGCCAGTGATGGGAGTTATGCAAATTTAATACACAGTCTTGGAAAACGTGACTTCATCCGTCCACAGAATATGGCCCATCATGTCTGGACCTTGTTGCAATGCTCTCAGCATCCAGTTACAGTACTGTAGACGGCGAGGCCGATCTCCTTCCATTAAGTGCTGTACAGGACTGTAGTGATATGGATAAAGCCTGTCATGTAAGATGGTCTGTATGGAAGTATGACTCGGACCAACACATCATCCAGCAGAGCGCGAGCTTAAGGTGTGATTTCTTGCAAACATTTGCAAACCCCTCTTTTCAACCTGTGCCGTGTGTACGTATCGTTGCCTTCCACGATTTCATTCCCCCTAGGTATTATTTGTCCTGTTTCTCGCAATCATTGCTCCACCCTTCGTATGAAATTCCCTGTTGGGTGATGACGTCCACGAAACTTCTCTCTGTACATTCGCACTGCTGCGTGTGCATTACTACGACACTCTCCAAGTGTAAGTAAAGGTCGGTTTACGATGCAAACACGTGCATAGCAAATGTAAGCGTAAGGAAATGAAAGCCTAGGTTTTCTTATGACACAGTTTATGGTGACGCATACGTACCATGCAAAATTACGTCGCCGACGTAACAACGTGTATGAAATGGTTATATTTCATTTCCTGCCGCAAAGCGTAAGGGCTCAGCCAATAGGAACACAGTATACAAGATTACTTCCGCTCAACGTCACTTTTGCCTTTGTTGCTAAACAACCGATAAATGAATATCTCTGGTGAATAACAATTGTATTTACATTTTGATACATGTTCTGAAAAATACATTTTATTTTCAAGTTGCGATACACGTGTTGCTTCCTCCTAGACGTCTTCACGCCTTTCACAAAGTTAAAATAAATGTGTACGTGTGTATTTGAATATATGTGGCGTAAAATATTAATGCATTAATTGTAGCATACACCTTCGGTTTTAAATTCTGTAAAATTTATCGCCAAATAGTTTTAACCACCTTAGGCTAACAATACGATGGAAAATAATTTTCTTGGAAAATGAAATTATTGAAGAAGGTAGGCACACTAACAAAACTTTTTTTGCTGTGACGAGTGTAGTGTTACATAACCATGTAGTTAGGTTAGGCCTCCTTTGCATCAAAAACGGTTATACTTATTTGTGCTGTTGTGTGAAGAAATATTGAGCTATGTCTTTGTATTTTAACGTGATAATTTTCCTACCTATATACATTCTTATACGTTTACAATAAGTTAATAAATACTAAAATTATCTTTATTTGTATGATGCAAATTAACCCTATACTGATGCAGATGAATTACGTCATACTTGTTGCAGAGTATTTTTTACTTAAAATATAAACACAGGAATAACATAGCAGCTAGCATGCTGTCATGAAATTCTTCATTTGTGCAGTTTGTGAGCAGTACGGAATTGAGTTACAAGTAAGGTTAGGAGGATATGGTGATACGCAAATTTGTTACCTTTATTGTTTTAGTTGCCATACAATACATATTTACAAGGAATGCCTTAGGAAATAATTTGATCTAAATAATTTTCAAGGCAGTTTGGTAAAAGGTTTAGATTAAGAAAACACGTCACTAACTATGGCTTAAGGAGAAAAAATTAAGTAACACAGCAAATACGGAAAACGTAGGAAATTTACCATATCTCATATTATGACATCAAATACGTGAGATCAAAAAAGGCCCTGTCACAATGAAAAGTTCCATCTGCTGGTGACTTGCCGCTCGCGCTGCCGCTACGGTGGTCGGTGACCGGCCGGTTTTCTCCTCTTTGTATGCCACAATGAATGCCGGTGCCTGCCGCTAGGGTACAGTTCATTCTGCGCACAATAGGTGGCAGAGCAGTCGCTTATTTTTGTTTATTTACATTTTTTCTCTGCATGCTGTCAAGGCACTGGCTCTCGTTTTGTGACGTACATCTGTCGACCAATAGCAATTACCTTGCCGGTGCGTGCCGCCCCTGCCACAATGAACTTTTAACTGCTGTGCAGTGCAGTGCAGTGCCGTGCTGTGCAGTGCCGTGCAGTGCAGTGCAGTGCTGGTGTGATTCTGGCTATCTGATTGGCCCACGTGACAATGACGTCACTGCCGTTCTGCTTGCCGGGCAGTGCTGTGCTGTGCCACCAATTCCAGGCGAACTTTTAACTTTTTGGCAACGGCAGGGGCGGCATTCACCGGTCAACACCGGCAGGGAGTGGCAAGGTGATTTCTACTGGTTGACTGATGTACGTCACAAAACGAGAGCCAATACCGCGGAGAAAAAATGTAAACAAACAAAAATAAGCGACTGCTCTGCAACCTATTGTGCGCAGAATGATCTGTACCCCAGCGGCAGGCACCGGCATTCATTGTGGCATACAAAGAGGAGAAAACCGGCCAGTCACCGCAGCGGCAGCGCGAGCGGCACCCAGCAGATGGAACTTTTCATTGTAGCAGGGCCTTAAAAGTTCGTCTGGAATTGGCGGCAGAGCAGCAGTGATGTCATGGTCACATGAGCCAATCAGATAGCCAGAATCACACCAACACGGCGCACTGCACGGCAGTTAAAAGTTCATTGTGGCAGGGACTTAAGAGAAACAAAATTATAGTGGCCCTCCCGAAACAAAATAACTGACAGCTGACACCAGCAGCCATTTTCTAACACAGACTACATGGACGCACAAGGCCATCGTAAACCAAGGCTTAAATCAACGCAGGTACACTGTCGCTGTATTCCTCGACATAGAGAAAGCATTCGACAGAGTATGGCATGCCGGGCTAGTGTATAAAATGCACAGAGCAGGCATTCCCGACTGCTATATAAAATTTGTGCATAGCTACTTAAGTGATCGCAGCTTTGTAGTTATGCTACCTGGAGCAAGGTCAGACCCTTACCCTATTAGAGCAGGAGTGCCTCAGGGCTCCATTGTTGGCCCAGTATTGTTTAACATATACATAGCTGACGTACCCACCATTCCCACAACCCAACTTGCAAACTATGCAGATGATACAGCTGTGTTGGCAACTTCTTGGTGTGCCTCCCTTGCTGTAGCCAAAATACAAGAAGCGTTACAGGCCCTGGAGGCCTGGTTCACACTCTGGCGCATCAAGATAAATGTAGGCAAGTCAGAAGCAGTTGTATTTGCCCGAAGACAAATTCCTCCAGCTCTTCCCTAGACCTCCCTGTTTGGCGCGCCAATCGAGTACCAACCCAAGGTTAAATATCTTGGAGTCATGCTAGACTCCAAACTAACCTGGAAGGCTCATACCAATGCTGAGCTACGACAGGCAAATGCCCGGCTAGCCCAGCTATATTCTCTCCTCAATAACAGCCACAATCTGAGCACTAAATCTGGGATCAGATTGTACTCAGCCCTAGTTAGACCTATATTGACATATGCAGCCTCAGTCTGGGGATATGCTGCAAAGTGTCATATGCACCCACTAACAGTGCTCCAAAACAAAGCCCTCAGAAGGGCCGCAGGAGCACCAAGATATACGCCCAATGTAGTCCTCTACAATGAGCTGAAATATCCCCGGCTCACAGGCCATATCCAGCGCTTGACTCGCAACTTCTACAAAGCTGCGACCAAGTCCACTAATCCCCTAGTCCACTATAACCCAGCGGTGCGCATGACGCACAAAATGCTGAAACACATCTTGTGCGAAAAACCACCGTAAGCTCCTCTAAAGAAGATCACCAGGGTAGAGAAGAAGCCAACTCCAAGAAGAAGTCGAACCAATCTGGGAATCAAGAAAAACTCGCAAACTTCCCCAAGCGAGAACTGCAAATGGCTTAAATATGCTAATGCATCGCGGTATCAGCCATGGCATTTCACAGAGAGCGTATTGCCCAGCAAGGGCTCTCGTACTGCACAAACGAGCCATGGCTGCGCGTAATTAGATATGCACTGACCTATCAATGCATCGCGGAATCAGTCATGGCACTGCAGAGAGCGCATGGCCCAGCGAGGACACTCGTCTTGCACAACTCAGCCATGACTGCATGGTAGGCATCAAGCAATTAGATATGCATTGATCATCCATCAATGCATCGCGTAATCAGTCATGGCACCGCAGAGAGCGTATGGCCCAGCGAGGGCTCTCGTACTGCACAACCTAGCCATGACTGCGTGATAGGCGACAAGAACCTCTCACCTAAAATGGGACCGCGGGCACTCATGCCCGCCCTTTGGGAAACTTATGTTATTTCCCCTAGGTTAAGTAGAGCTAAGCTTAATTTAAGTTTATCTTTTACAGCTGGATCACGAGCCCTCCCTGCTCGTCTTTAATTTTTCGCCTTCTAACACAACTAATAAAGCATGTTATACATAGCATGAATTTTATCTTTTCTTCCTAGCATGGAGAACCTACCTTGCATGTCTATCGTCATGGGTTTCCTCCCGTGACCTCGCGGGTTTACCATGACCCTCTATGGGATTAGCTCCCAGTGAAATTTAAGGGAAGCGCCAGGCCACAAACGCTGGCTTGGCGCTTCATAACCTCACAGTAGGCCATTTGAGCCATGTTCTTCCCTAACCCAAGCTGCATGCAGTAGTTAGAGCGTATAGGCCGCAGGCCTGGCACGCTGTTACCCTTCCCGCTCCCTCCTAACTCCTGGTAGTTAGACACTAACCTAGGGTGTGCCCCTTTTGGGTCACCAAAAAAAAAAAAAAAAAAAATGAAAATATCGTAAACTGCATGTCTTCATTCTTATACACGTTCACGTTACTACGGTTACGGTTATTGCGTACATGTGTGCATCGTAAGCCGACCTTGGGCCGGTTTCACCAACAACCCCTAAACTTTAGGGGTCCCTTAAAACAAAATTAAGTGTTCCTTACCACAAGTAACTGTTTCACCAATGTTAAGGGACACTTAAAGTCCTTTAAGTAGCCCTTAGTTTAAGTGGCGAAATTCAGATCACTTAGTGAATGTAAACACAGCATAAATAAAAAAATGGATGCTGTGGAAGAGGTTAAAATAGTTTTTATGTGATTAATATTGCTGACGACGTAGCACAATTCCTCCAACCACGAATTAAGTTATTCAAAATTTTTCCAGTGGTTTTATTTTGAAGAATGTGACACCGACTTTTTGTGAACTTTTCGAATGAGATTGCATGGTTATGTTGCACAGTAATTAAACAGTTTAGGCCTGTAATTGTAATTCGTAAATAAAAAAGGAATTTTTGTGATAATGTATTTCATCAGAGTCATTGAAAACAATCTGTTGGTTGTCAATAAATTGCAGCCAAACATTTTGCTACATATTGTAAATGTTGCTGATGATCGTCATCCAAATTCCAAACGAATGTTTTTGTGCTCTTTTTAATAGTACACGAAGCATTTCCATGTAATTGGCATAACCTATTAGGGCTTTAAGAACATTGATTACGTGAATTTTCCTAATAAAACTGATGATTCATTGTGACTTTTGTTGTAAGAACTAGCGAACGACTCGTAGACACAGTTTTTGTTGGTATAGGCCTATGCCTACCCCAACATATACCCGACCTAGTTCAGGCCAATTTGTTACTCAACCAGCTCCCAGATAACATAAATAACAGTAGCCTACTGCATAGTGGACTTGAAGGTATGAAGGTTATACAGAGATTTTGTTTTTATCCTATTGTCAACACACGTAGCCAGGCCTAAACAAAAGCTGTCTTGGGTGATCCTGTTTTGAAATGCATCACAAAGGTGTAAATGAATTTACAGGGCTTTTAAATGTGTGTAGGCCTCTATGTTTATAATCATACTGATTGGAAGCTATGGTCAGGTAGGCCCTGAATGTCATAAAATTGCACAGGACAACTCTTACAGATGCACCAAAAGTTACCAGTTCAGAATAACTTTTCACCTACGAAAACATGAAATATCTGTTACCCCAGCATAAGTTAATTGTTTGGAAAATAATTACTTATCTCAGGAGGTACAGTATATGACACTATTGAACACTATGTTACTGTACTTTCAAGTTAAATATTAAAATTGAAAGTTTTCTCATATAGCCTAAGTAGGCCTTTACTATTACAGTTCCAGACTTTTTTAAGCATTCCATCAGGCTGCAACTTCAGAACATCAAGGATTGGACCGGTATACCCTAGATTCAGAAGCTCATGCAGGATATGCAACATATATTGTAGCTGACGCAGATGATCGCCACCCTCTTGTACAGTGTATAGCACTTCGAAGAAGCAATTATTTTATGCTTAAGGTCTTAAAAACACATCAGCTCTAATGCACCACATCTACAGTTATGTCATTCAAGTGGTAAGCAGTTTACATCAGAAACTTACCTTCAAAAGTAAATGCCACTAAGCACAGACTGCCGACCTAATTTTTTCTACTCCGTATCATCTATTTATTTATTCAGCGTCACATGTACACCCATTACTGACTGGGTTTGGACTTGCCAAGCTATATACAAACATAAAACAGTACATAATTAAAAAAAATAGATTATGTACATGGATATCCTGATGCTATTTCCTTTCCTCTGTACCTACTCTGCCTTAGTTAATAGGCAGGCTGTAAGTTAGGACTGAAGTTAGCTCTATCTGGTCCCGGGGCAGCACGTGGAAAGAACTAATTCCAGTTCAGTTAACTTACCCCAGCCATCCTCTCTCCATTTACAGTCTTGTACACCCTGTTGGGATACGATATCGAAAGTGGAAATGAAGGACTTGATGGTATACAGGAATTACCATATTGCAGGTTTCTAATTTAAAACTTTGGTAAATATCATAATTATTGATTTAAGTAATAGCCCTACCCTACATGTTTATTTCTTGCTTAGAAATATAAATTACGATGTACTATGCTCTAAACACAGGAGTTCCTTAAAGAATTTAATAATTCTACACCTGCAGTTGACAGCAAAAGCACATAATGTCCCCATTTTCATGTCCCAAAAATTATATTTAAGAAATAGCCTAAATTGAGCATTTAAAATTTGCTGTTAAGAGTATGAAGGTTTCTTGTACTCTGTATTGTAAATGTCAAATTTTTGAACATGTGTTTTGTAGTGAGTTTGTGGAACACAAAAACCACTTTTAAACCTATACTTAAAGCCCAGCTACATGGCAGACGTTATCTGGCACAACAGCAGAACAACAACTTTTCAAACAGCCTTGTAGGGTGTGTATGGTCAACCCTATGGATTGTGAGTGAGATTTGACATGTAAAAACTCACTGTACAAGTGAGGCAAGCTGCCCTCCACATCACTCAACTGCAGCTCAGTGTGTCAGATCATCCAACATATCCTAAGAAAATGTGAAAATAGAGCATAAAAAGTCAGCTACGAAGATGCCCTGATGGGTATTTTATGTCTTTAAAATACAAGCGTTCCAGTTATGGTCCTATGTAACTTTATTAACAATATGCCAACTAAAGTAATCTGGAGCACGTGAGACGTACTTTACCTACCAGGTACAACTTACATGCACTTGATAATATAATTACTAGTAAATAAATTTGTAATTGACATAAATAAAGCTGAATTTCTTCTAAAAAAATGTTATGTGAAACAAGAATACAGCCTAGGTTGTGCAGTTATTGGTGTCTGACAATAACACTTTTTGCACAGACCATCCAGTGTAAATCTTATGCATCAATTACAAATTGCAATTTGTTCCACTTCAGTTCCTTCAACCTGCTGCTGTGTTTCCTTCTTCCTGACCAGCTTACCCTTCCCTTCCCCACCTCTCTGCACCAACAAACATTATAGTCTGTCTCATATAAGAATTCCACTTTTTGACATTTGTGTTTGCATTAATTTTTTTGTTTTTTCCATGAAATAAGCAGTGTTTTCCTCTGCCACAAGTAACTTTTGCACAAACACGCTTAGATGGGTCTCAAACTGTGCAATTTATCAAAATTAAAAGTTATTTCCTGCAGAAATTGGTACACATGATAGCCTTCAAAACTGTCAAAAAATGGAATTCTTTCGTGAGACAGACTATACTGTTTTACCACATACATACAGTGAACAGAGGACCTAGCTTGCTTCTCTGGTGCTGATGTACACTATTCCTCTTGTGATAAGGGTGACTACAGGAACACTAGAAACATGGTGTTGGAAACAGCCAAACGCTGGTTGTTTTGTGCTCTTCAACACAAAAGCATCAGAGCCACTAGATTTTGGCATTTTGATGCTCATTTGCAACATAAATCCAGTTCAAGTATGGTAGGATTGTTGCAGGCACGTTTCAACTGTTTATGAACGCCCATATAGACTGTTCAGCATAAAAGCATTGCAGTCACTCCTGCATTATTCTGCATTAGAAACGCTGACACAGTAGCTTTGTTGGCTTACTTCCAGAACCTCGTAAGTCTCGATTTTCCAAATTTTGTATTCCAGGTGAATTTGGTGCTAATTTTCATGGTGCTTCTAGTGTTGAAATCTGCTAAATCTACTGTGCATTAGCTTTCTTCTATGCTCAAATTAATAAACTACGTATGTATGGTGCAGCATAACTATGAAGATTTTCTTTTCGCTCTCGTGTAAAATGAAACGGACTTACGAGGTTTTAGAAGTAAGCCAACGTAATGCCATCTTTAGAGTGTTCAAGTGCGATAAAACCATAATTTTATATTTCTGTGAAATAGTGTTAGTTTTGTAGACGATACTTGTGGGTACAGTTTCCTCTTACGAAACAATTTTAGTTTTCTCATAACGGCACGACAGAGTCAAAATTTGCGTCTGGTGCAGTGCAAACAGTGAAAACCAACTGACCTATTTGAATAAAATAATTCACTGCGATATTACATCCCATAAGCTATGCAATAAAGTACTTAAAAGACCATAACGTAATATTTTGAATTTTTAAAAAAAATCTCAACAGTACATGTCATGTGTGTGGTCATGCGTGTAGGTCGGACAGTCTATGGCAACATGGCCGACGCGTGTAAACATTGTCTAGTAGCTCGTACCAGATGTGTGTGTGTTGTATGTTGTGGACGAGTAAACGTATTTCTAACATAACGTCAGTCGTAGTTATTACCGTACTGCATTAGTTGATCCCACAGTATTGACATGGTGCCGAAACCCGGGATCGTGCTATGGAGGATTTAATTGAAAACGGAACTAACACCAGCACTGCATCAGAAACGACCATGTCCGCGGAGTCGGGAGTAAGCTTAAAACCGCCGAAGCCATTAATCATATCAGAGCAAGGGATGGCAAATTCATGGAAATTATGGAGCCAGCAGTTCGAATGGTATTCAGTTGCTACGAACCTCATGAAAAAAAGTCCGGAAATACAAGTTGCAACCTCGTTGACGATAATTGGCTCGGATGCAGCCAATATTGTACTGGTACCGGCCTCCACACCATGCTATATCAGGGTGCGATACATTAACGGGGTTCTTAACTGCTCACGGCTCTAACAGCTTCAGGGTAGGCACCAAAATCGTTTCTAGTTGTCGTGGGTCCGTGAAAAGGACGAAGAGCAGGAGGATGAATATAAAGAAAAGATTCACTTGATTTAGAGGTAGATAAACAATTTTACTGTGCCCCGAAATAACACATCACCTTACACACATGCTCGTTTTTGACCACGCGGTGAGCCTTGCCGTACCCCCTTAGTTATGGTATATTAAATTGCTAGGATGCCACCT
>PNEQ01102976.1:0-19441 GCA_003012365.1 Medauroidea extradentata
TGTTTGGCTCGTTGGCGATGTTGCGACCTCGCCAAGGAGCCTAACATATATATATATATATATATATATATATATATATATATATATAATAGAGGTCAGACCTCTCGCCTCCCACCAAGGAGATCCGGGTTCGATTCCAGGCGGGGTCGGTCCTCGGATTTTCGCATGTGGGAATGGTACCGGGCAATGCCGTTGGTCGACGAGTTCTCTCGGGATCTCCTGTTTCCCCCGCCCTCTTATTCTGGCGCCGCTCTATTCTCACCTCATTTCACCCTCACCAGCGCCAAAGACCTTCGACAAAAATTAATTATTTAAATAAAGAATTTTGCTTTATATTCAGCAATTTTTTAAGTACACAAATAACTGGTTTTATGTTTTATAACTTCAAGAAAATAGCCAGTGTCATCTAATATCTGTGTTTTTTGTCATTGCAGTGTGTTTGTTAGTCTTAGTAGGGCATATGATAACATAATACACAAGTTTTGACTTTGACATGCCGTTATGGGAATACTGGAGATGTTAAAAATTTTTCATGAGGGAATAATGTATTACAATACATCACCATTTTTTACTAATAAAATGACTAATTTGTCACATTTGAATGTCCTTAATTTGACAATGTTAATATGAGGAAAGGTATATATTAATTGGAAGGGCGAATAAGACGAGATCTTCAAATATGCTCACTTGTCACTGATAGCCTACGCCTGCAAGTATTTAAAAGGGGTACACGCCATTTACCCGAAAACCGTTTTCCCGAAAGCATCGGGTAAACGACTTTCGGGAGAGTGAATTTCGGGAATATGAATTTTAGGGAAAACTACTTTCGGTAAAACGACTATTTGGGAAAATAATTTTCGGTAAAACGACTTTCAGTGAAGTTGAAGGTGATGCTGAAAAATTCTGTGAAACGACTTTCGGTGAAACGACTTTCGGTAAAACGAATGCACAATTATATTTTTCGGGAAAACGATTTTCAGGTAAACGAATGTTTGAAAAGATAACTGCGGTTTATGAATTTCGGTAAAACGACTTTCGGCTAAACGACTAGAGGCGAAAAGAGTTGTGGTTACAGTAACACTGTGGACTGTTTAGTAAGGTAATAAAAATTTCGGCGGAACGACTTTCGGGTAAACGACTTTAGAATAACTAACATTTGTTTCTGACTGCTTTTTTTCTCCTGGTGGCGTGTACGGCACTAAACCGCTGTGTTTAGTTAAGATTTTATTCATAGGTAGCACGGCGAACACTTTTCTCGAAATACTAGAGTTGTTAGTGTTGTGATGGCCCCCAAGTTCAATAAAATACCAACAGGTAGCGTTGTATGTACCTCCGTACTTTATTTAGAGAGAAAATTATTTTGTCTCGTCTGCCAAGGAGCACACAATTCCTTTAATTTGAGGCATATTGAAATGCAAAACAGTGCGATATATTTTTATAGTTGTAGCTAAAAACCTATTTGATTGTGGTGTGACAAACTCCAAAACTTAGTGCCGGACACTGGGAAGTTAATGGCAAGAGTATCGTTCACCTTGCCCATTGAGCTCGGTGTGACTGTCCACAAATGTATTGGATATTTTCACGTACTGAAACAACCATAATTCTCTTGGAAATCAATGAAGATGAGGTGGTAAATGGACAAGAAACTTGACATACGTAAATAACTGAAATTATTTATTCTAAACTAAATGCACAAATGCTAGTAGGTAATGAAAAAAAGTGGATAAATGTGTGTAGCAGGCACAAAAACCATGCTTTTCAATATCACTTTCAAATTTTTTTCTCGTTATGACAAAATACTAAATAATTACTGACATACTTTGATATTAAACAGTAGACAATTTTTCTAATGAGAAAATACAAATGTCTTTGAATGTTTCTTGTAATGGGACAGAATAACGTACTGTATTGTTGGGGACATACGCAATTACAATATTATGTCCACAATAGTACAGTACGAGAAAATACTATTTAGTTCCAGACTTTCTGAACGATATTCACTTATTATGATGTTATAGTTACTTCACATGTTTGTATCAAATACCCTTCAGACTTAAGTAATTAAAAATACAATTGCACAAACTATTGTAAAGACATGTGTGTACATTCCTTATTATATTAACAACTATTAATATTCTCGGTATTTTAAACATTAATTACTATATAATATGTTGCAGGCGATTTCCCCGTACAGCCATCCAATATGCCACCTTACGGATGCAGTGACTCAGTGTACTTTTCACTTTAAATTTATTTAACTATAAGAATTATAAAGTTTAACTGTCATTCATATTAAATACCCTTCTATCTCTCATTAACTCACAGCTGGAAAGGCTGATCAAGAATCATATAACTTAAATGGTGGCTCGGTGTAGGCATCACAGTTACTTTCTTAATTCGAAAATCAAGGGGCTGAAAATGGCAAAATATGTTTTTGAGGTTGAAACAAGATCTAATTAACTTGAAGAGCTACTATTACGATATTTGCTCCAATTTGTTGAATAAAGATACATAAAAATAATTTAAGGAATTTCGAGATTCATAATTTGATAGGCTGAAAAAACTTAAAATATGTTTCCCAGATATCATCAACAGCTTGATAACCTGACCTGACGAGTAATCGATTCAATATATTCTTAAAAAAAAAAAAAAAAACGCTAAGATCATAAATATCTAAAATACGATTTTATGTTTCTCAATCCGAAAATTATGGGTAAGGTAGGACGTGGCAGTCTCTATTATGTCTATATTACGTAGTTCAGCAACCTTCTGAAGCATGACCAATGTTCTTTTCCCGGCGAGGTCATTTTGGATATTAGCATTTTGAATTTTCGCTGGTCAGCATATATTGTCCGGGATCTACCATTTCCTCCACCCTTGCACGACAGTCTTTCTCAGTTTCTCACGCAATTGCATTATGATGATCCTTCATATATAACCATACCAAACATTGGTGTGTATCGATTCCTCTTCAAAAGGTTATTTACTAATTGAAATAACTTTCTTATTGCTTGCGTAGAAGAATACGTTGGTTCTAATGATTAAACACACAAAAAAATATTATTCACATTTAACTTATGCACGACAAAATCCTGGTCATTTAGAAAAAAAAAGCGTGCAAAATAAGCCCCAAGTTCTGTAAACCAATTCCGCATTATAGTTACGCGAAGAATAATGGGAAATTAACGTTGAGTTTAATAGTTGAGACAACTAACATCATAGTTCTTGAGACGATGAGGAAGAGATCACCACTGTTGGAGACGAGTGCTTTAACTACTCGGTCACTGCAGCCCTGAAAGTCACACTGTTGAAGAAATGTTCTTTCCAAAAAAGAACTAAATAAAAAAGCCTAATTTACTATAGTCTTGGCATGGATGTGTGTACTTACAACTAACACTAGATATCCTACCTAGTACCATGTTAGACTTCACATAATTAACATAAACAAAGATAACTTTTCCAATAAATGTTGCAATAGTCGGATCACACTTGACGTTCTACTGAGCCACTCTTGTTTAATAACTGTTCACTATTGAGTCATTACTGTGCAGTGAGTTAATATTGATGGTACTGAATGGTAGCCCAATAACACGCATACCGCTTGTGTAGTCTTACCTTCGTTACCTGGTCATCCAATTTTTTGCGGCGTTCCAAATTCGGCTCAGATGGATTTCCATTAGAATTTTTCTGGTCCATTTAAAATGTCCGAAAGGGGAAACTAATATCCTTTGATTTATAAATTTAGCTTATATTACATAGCTTACATACATTTATTAGGTTAGGTATACTAGTGTCCAGACCTGTAATTCTAAGACCGTGATCCAAGATAATAAATTATTATGGTTCGGTTTTCCATGAATGTTATAACCTAGCATTTATTTTATTGAGAAGCCCAGCGGGCTACTGTCGTGTTTTTCTCGTCCAAGAGACACCAGTAAAGTAGTATAAAATGTGATTAAAGAGTGTTTTGTAGTTCGGTTTGTTAGGAGGTGAAAAAGACGTGGAAAGTGTTTTAGATATATCTTCGATATGTAGCGAACCCTTCGAGATATTAAGTTTATTTTTATTTCAGGATGATGATAAAGTAAATGGCCGCAAAAAGGTTTTAAGAATTTTTAAAAATTCGAACTCTCAGTACCCTACAGGGGTGATAATGTGATATTGTCAATTTTGCTTAGAGTGAACGGGTTATCGTTGTGATTTTCACTTCTCGAGGATACTTGTACAAATATTTAAAATGTGAAATTAACATTTTTCGAAATTCGACTCCTAAAGAGGTGAAAAGGCATTAAATGTGTTTCCTACCAGTCAGTGATGCTTATCGTAACCAGTAGAGAAATTTGAGATAGTGTTCGCACGATCAGAGGAAAATAAATTATACAAGAGTTTTATTCAACAGTTTTATGTAGACGTTTTGTTGTACAACCTCAATGAGATAAACAAAATTAATATTTCATGTTTTCAATTTGTTTTCGGGAATAATTTCGACGTTATATTGCGCTATTGTTCGCCGCTCGCATGTATTGTTCGGAAGGTTTTGGGATAAAATTCCTTTAAAGATTTTGAAAATTTGCAAGTCTGACACACAAAAACTGATAATTTTTTAATACACCTAACATGTATAAAGCAGTTAGGTAAATTACAGTTGTTTTGTTTGTCACACAATGTGATAGTTGTGTTCAAATATAAAAATAAATAAACCTTTTCTTGTAGGAACATAAAAATAAGTAAACATATGAATGCTGTAAAATTTTTCACAGCATAAGTAGTTTATTACTAGTGCAAAGGAGATCAAATTAATAATAGTCTGAAATATTTAGTTCTATATTTTCTCATAAGGTTTTTTTTTCTGTCAGAAAGCCAAATCCAACAATCAATTCTGTTAGGGATTGTGGACTGAGGCTCACATTTCTGAAACAATTATTTTTGTTAATACAGTAATATTACCAATTGTTTTTCGAGGCGGGTGGAGTTAATGGATGTTCATTTATTAAATGTTAAATAAAGTTTTTAATACATTTTTATTTAATGTAATATTTCTAATTTAATTTTTTAATTATTTAATAATATCTTTATTGTAAAAAAATTTTAGCTGGCACGCACACAACTTACCATAGTTTCTTCTTTAGCAGATTAATATTTAGGCATATATGAACAATCAATTACAAAAAAATTCCTATGGTATGGAGGCCGACCGCGGTAGGCGATGCGGGTTCGATTTCAGGCGGGGTTGGTCGTGCTGACCATAATATCTTCACTCATTCACCCAATGGTATTTAAACATATTTCATAAAGGAAGTTACCAATTGCAGATATTTTGCAGGTTGATAAATTAATGGCACGCAATCGTAAAAAAATTTGAGTAGGCTACTATAAACGTTCTTATGCCGGGATACATAACATGTGGGAAAATTCTGATATCATCACCTCCACCTAGGACATTGGCAAAAAGTAGAAATGGCGGTTACTACGTCGGTCGAGACATGCTGCTGTGAGGTGTGACGTCGCCTTCCCTCAGCGGCGGGTTGATGAAGACCTGGTATCAAAGGGAAGAAGCGAGAACCTTTACAAACGTCGTGTGACCAAAGGGTGTTGAAGAGTCCATGATGAAGAGGACAACGGAATGTTTGGTATAACATCTTCATTTGTTTAAAAAAGATAAGTTTATAATTTATGAATTGTAAAGAAGCTGTAATAAATCCGTCCCTATATGCTTTGATCAATTAATAAGTTATTGCTATTTGAGTATCCCTCTGTCAATGCATCGACGAACAATACCAGGTAACTGTCATCGATGTGCTACAATACAAACTAGACGTGTAAAATGTTTTACGAGAGCATTTTTATTTCACATAACTTCAGTAAATTTGGCAGCATTTAAGACATGAAACATGATGTAGTAATTTGATAATGATTTCAGACTTTATTTTTGCAGAAAATTGAACACGGGACGCTCCTAACTATTAGTAGGCTATTCTAATTTGGACTGATACTGTAACCAAACAGTTAAACGCCATACAGTACAGACGTTCAGAGTTGTCAAAATGTGTTGTGTGAAAGGGAGACGAGTACATTGGAAAAATAAGTTTAAAGTAAGCATTTGAAGTCATCAGAGAGTGCATTCCCTCATATTAAGAAGACATCAACCATGCAACACTAGTCCCTATTGTCCATTTCACATACTTGCAGTGAATTGTGATAGTTCTGAAGGCAATTGTTATTTATGTGCTGTTAAGGTGACCGTCTGTCCAGGTCGTTTCAAGATTAATCTCAAATTTCTCAAAGCGCATGAGTGATGTCTGCTCACGAACAACATTTCAAGTACACTGCACATGTGTAAACCCATTTTAGTTCACCACTATTTATTAAAAAATGTTTTATAGCATCTGGAAATGGCAAAGATTGTTTTTTGTAGTCTTTTTTTCGGTATGAAAATCTTTGCGCAGACTCTTTCAAACGGTATAGGCACATACAACGTACATTTAACTTAAATGCTACGTTATAAAAATCGTAAGGTCACGAAAGTGTGTCTCATAGAGTTGTTGGTGAGAAGACTGCACACTAGTTCAGTGACTTGCTACTAGAGGCTGGGGTGTGCTATGTCGTCCTTACCGCTTCCGCACTTGAAGGCCTCGAAGGCACAAAATACGGTCACCTAGGAGGCCACCTTAATATACAGTAGTCAAAAATGTTTGTGCAAAGAATTGAAAGCAGAAATCATTGTTACCGAATGTACAGAGCATTTTTCTAAAACTGTCACTGAGTGCCATGTCATGTAAACTGTAAGGGCATCAAGATTGTAAGAATTTATTGCGCTGTAAGAAATTGAGTTTAAGGTTGTCGACAGGGTGAACGTATTTTTCGTGTTCGAGGTCTAGAAGTGCGGATGCGATCAGGACGACACAGCACGCGCATAATTCCTTACCCTAGAATCTAGGCGACATGCTGCGTTCACAATCACCACTTAGCGTACGTACGTACGTATGAAGTATATAGCTGGTCAACTGTGTTACGTACGTACGCATGCTACGCGATGATGTTAAAGCTAGCTTGTACATTCTGTGTGTCTACTTTTAAAAGTAAGTAGGCTACGTGGTGATCGTGAATTCAGCTGAAGTCACTGACCTGGCATGCAGTCTTCTCGCTGACAGCGCTCCTGTATGAGATGTTCAGCAATTACCCTATCATTTGATGACGTAGTATTAAAGACGAAGGTGTATTGTACACGCCGATACCTTTTAAAACATATTGCGGCAAGGTTTTCATACCTAACAAATACTGCGAGTATTCCCATTTTCATCATTGTTGACCGCTAGAAAATATGCTTTAATTGTAAGAATGATTAAGTATTTTTCGTTAAAACAACATAATTCACAAAACACTGACATATCTGCCATACTTTATTTATTCCATAGACCAAGAAACAATACCATCCAGTTACTAAAACAAAACACAACACATTAACATATTTGCAACACAGGCCTACTAAATTTTAGACATCAAAGTAAAATATTCTAACACTTCCCCTTGTTGCACAAATTTTTACAAATGATAAATGAAACTGTCCAGTGACTCACAGACCTTTTATAAAAATAACAAACAAAAAGAATACTTGGTACTTTCTACAGTGAACCTAGTTTACAGTTTACAATCCATTAAAATTTTTCATTTTGCCAGTGGGCCTTCAAGTCCCATTTTCTTGAAACATTGCTCTGTCTTTAACGCACGCAACCCTTTGGCTATTATGTCTGCAACATTGTCACTTGACTTGACATAACCAAATGCCACATCTCCATTACCCACATACTCTTTTACCTTATGATAACGTATCCGAAAATGTTTAGTACGCTCTGAAACCTCCCGTTTTGTTGAGAGGGCCCTAGCTCCTAAATTGTCCACTTGTATAACACAAGGCTTCTCCAGAATGTCATCCAGGTTCAACTCCCCAAGAAAATGTTTCATCCATGCCACTTCTTTACATGCTTCAAACATGCTAATGTACTCTGCTTCCAATGTTGATGTGGCTATCAGTGACTGTTTTTTACTTTTCCAGCTAACAGCTGCTCCTGCCATCAGAACTACATAACCCCCCCCCCCCCACTGATTTGCTATCATTCTTATCATTTGCCCAGTCGGCATCACATAAAACTTCAACTACATTGTTTGAGCAAGTGTAGACTAGTCTGAGCTCACTGGTGTACTTGAGGTACCTCATAACTCTTTTTACCTGCATCCAGTTTCTCTCGGATGGGTTGTTACAAAATTTGCTTAGTTTCTCAACACAACATATGTCAGGTCTTGTACAAGTGGCTATGTACTTTAAGCATCCTATTGCTTTCCTGTATATATCCTGATCAAAGCTACTGCCCTTATGCTCTTCGTCTAAACTCTCACCTGGTATGCATGGTGTGGTACACAGTTTTTGCCTCCACCATGTTGAATTCATGCAACATCTTCCTTATGTAAACTGTTTGACTCACCATAATTTCCCCACTGTTTAATCTGCAAACCTCTAACCCTAATAGTTGTGATACCTCCCCCATGTTCCTGATGTTTATTTCTGAACCTAGCAGACTAGTGAACTCACATATTTCATGATCACTACCAACTAAAACTAAATCATCTACATACATGCCAACAATAAGGCCCTGTCGAAAGAACACACATGGTTCTGACAAACGAATTTTCAAACCTAGCCGTTTGAAGATGCCTGATAAGTGTTCATACCAATCTTTTCCAGCTTGATGTAGTCCATAGAGGCTGCGGTGCAAGAGACACACAAGATCTTCTTTAGTGTCCTCTTCCCAGTATTCTGGTTGTGTCATGTAGACTGGATTTGTGAGCGGACTATTCAGGTAGGCTGCTGTCACATCTACATGCTGGAAACACCACCCTTTCAGGACAGCTAAAGCCATGAGAATTCTTAAAGTGTTCCTCTTCATAACTGGGCTATAGGTTTCCCAATAGTCAACCCCATACACTTGTTTATGACCCTGTGCCACCAATCTTGCTTTGTATTTCTCGACTGTCCCATCTTTTGCAAGTTTTACTCGGAATACCCACTTTGAACCTATCACGTTACTCCCCACTGGTCTTTAACAAGAGTCCATGTATGGTTAATTTTCAAGCTTTCCATTTCTTCTTTCATTGCTTGTAGCCAGAGGTGTCCATCACACCCATGAACAGCTTCATGCACCGAGGTTGGTTCTTTATAAGGCTAGTTTCTTGTACGCAACAGCAAGTGTATTGTTTTCCTCTTCTTTGCCTTGTTGGCCTTCTCAAATCACCTATTTCATGATGGTTTTCCAATGCTGCATTTTCATTCTCACCACACCTGTCGTCTAACTGACTTCTTCCCCTCCTGTTGCATAGTTCGTCATTCCTGGCTTCTGCGAGTACCGGTTCAGGCTGTGTTCCACTTCCTTCACCACATTTTTCTTCTACAGCAGGAGTTTCTACCCAGCCTAGCTGTTCACAAATCAGTGATTTTTCTGGAAGCGTCACCTTAAAAGGGAAACAGTTTTCCTGGAAACGAACATCTCTAGAAACAATTACCTTTTTATCTTTCAGTCTCAAAAGTCTGTAGCCCTTGATGCCTTCTTGAAAACAAAAAAAAAAAAAAAAACACATTCCTCAGCCCTTGAGGAAAGCTTCCAATTTTCAAGTGTGGCTGCCCATGCTTGACACCCAAATATTTTAATTCGTATCAAATCTTCAAGTGTCAGATCCTTGCTGTGCCACATCTCAAATGGAATCTGTCCTCTAATGGCTTTCGATGGGCATCTGTTTCTTATGTAGCTAGCCGTACACACTGCTTCAGCCCAGAAGGTTTCAGGGAGGCCAGTTTCAAACAACATGCATCTTGTCATATTCATCAAAGTTTGGTTATGCCTCTCAGCTTTTCCGTTCTGTTGAGGACTATACGGAACAGTTTTCCTGTGAAGAATGCCTTTATCTCTTAGAAAACCCTCAAATTCTTCACCAGTAAACTCGCCACCATTATCAGTTTGTAGAGCCTTTATCTTTCTTTCTTGAAGTGTTTCAATCCTGCCCTGATACTCCCTAAAGGCTTTAGCAACATCACATTTCTTCTTCAGCACAATTACTTCTGAATATCTTGAGTAGTCATCCATGAAAGTGACAAAATATTGTGCACCACCTAAAGAAACAGGAGCTATTTTGCCTACAACATCAGAGTGTACCAGATCTAGCACTGCACTACTTTTGGTGATACTTTCGACAAACTCAGCCCTTTTCATCTTTCCCTTGAGACATGTAGTACAGTCTTCAAAACTATCTGAAATATCACACACAGCTGGCAGACTTGTCAAGTGTCCCATTCTCGTATGCCATGTCACAGCTGATTTCATCGCGGTCATTCCTGTAACAATAGTATCCCTTGTTGTGTCACACTCAACCATTTTTCCATTTACTCTGTAAGCATGACAAGAAACAGTATACACATAACTTCCTTCGCTCACTGCCTTAAATATCATCTCATCCCCATCCATAACCCTGACATTACCATCTTTGATCCTGAGCTCCAAATTTTTCTTGTCTAGTTGTTTCACAGATAACAGGTTGTTCTCTAGTTCTGGCACATAAATGACTTCACCGAGCTGTATCGTCCATCCTCCACACACTGTGCTCATTATAAGCGTTACCTTCCCCTTACCCCTTGCTGTGGCACTCTGTCCATTTGCCAGCTTTACAGTTCCAGTTAAGGTATCGTCAAATTCTTCAATTAGTTGTCTGTGAGGTGTCATGTGATGAGTGGCACCAGAGTCCATAATCCAGATAGCTTCTTTGTGTTTCCCGCTAAACTTGTTTGCACACAAAGCCCTAAATTGCACAGTGCTCATACTGTTGTTTCCCTCTGGTGATGCAGTTTCACATCCAGCCTCAGCCATGAGAGCACCTTTTTGCAGCGAGTTGACAGAACTTTTCCCTTTATATTCTTGCTTCTGTCTATAGTTGCCTCGTCCTTCATTCTTAAGTTTCGGGCAAAATTTTGCTATGTGGCCTATTTTCTTGCAAGCAAAGCACATAATATTCCTTTGTTCACTCTCGAACCTTTCGTCTCTCTTCCTGTATGTTGTCCTAGGCATGTCTGTGTTTCTGTGGTCATCTTCAAGCTGTATTTTGTGATTAGAAGCTCCTCTGTAATTCATTTTTGATGCAAGTGTCTTCAGCTCGTTGTTCTCTTGCTCTCGGTCCAGTGTTTGCCTCCTTTCTTCTAAAAGCAGCCTAGCTTTAACCATTTTCACTGACAGTACAGCTTCATCATATTCTAAGCTTCTTATTAGGCCTTCGTATATTTCTCTTGGTAATCCTCTCAGCATGAATGCAGCAATCGCTTGGTCTGAAAATGGAAGTCCTCCCGCATCCAACTTTCGGCACCACGTTTGAATTTTTCCCATGTACTCACGCATTGTCATGTTGACTGTCTTCTTCACTGTGACCATTTCTTCCAGCATTGTTATTACATGAAGAATGCCGAAATTACAATGGATGTTTTGAAGTATTTCCCACGCATCCTTAGCCCGTTTGCATTGGTCGATATCGTTCAGGTATTGGTCTTCCACAACTTGAATGATAAAATTAGGGCATCTAAGTCTTTGGTTTTTTGCTTCGACGTCCACTTCTCTATGTCTTCATCAAAACCAGGCTCAATTGCATCCCACAACCGACGTTGTTCCAAAGCAGCACGAGTTCTCCTAGCCCAAACCTGATAATTATCATCACTCAATAATGCATGTTTAAACTTCTCTGTAGCCATTTCTTTTTTTCACAAACGTCACCCTTTAAAAAAAAATTAGCGTAACAGGGTTTCTAAATACACTACCTATTATTCACACAACACTTACTACTGCCGCAGTTACAAAACATTACCTGGGCCCATAACCTGTTAGAATGATTAAGTATTTTTCATTAAAACAACATAATTCACAAAACACTGACATATCTGCCATACTTTATTTATTCCATAGACCAAGAAACAATACCATCCAGTTACTAAAACAAAACACAACACATTAACAATTTTGCAACACAGGCCTACTAAATTTTAGACATCAAAGTAAAATATTCTAACATTAATGAGCAGTGGCGAACTTCGAATAGACATACACACGTGTTACGTTCTTTGAATGCTAATAATAAGCAGACATTACTCATGTACGTTGAGCATTTTTGAAATAATCTGGTAACAGCCGAATCTCTGCACGCCGCTCGGCGGCCTGGGCTGTACAAACTAACAACTATTCTTTTCTTCAGACTTAGTAGGGAAATCTCGTGGTTTTCCCACCAGGGTCATTACAATCTTGAACTAATAAACGGTAAGTGGATTTGTCATATTACAGTTACTTCATGGCCTGTTCATTCCTTGTGCTCACCCGCTCGTTAAAATTTTGCTGTTTAATAATAGAGACTGTTGTATATCAATACTAATGAATAACGTAAGCAGACACCTGAGATGTGTGGCTATAAAATTACGACACTAACGCCAATTCAGTAACATTTTTAGCTTCCCCATCGTAGTTAAATCGTTACCTTCATTTGAAACAAAATTGAAGTGGCGATATGAGTTATACGGATCAACACAATATTAATTCATGTGACTGCCCGTTTTATTACGTTAAGTGGTAGAGTCTGTCGTTAATACAAATACATTCTTTAAAATGTTAATTCACACTACTTATATGTTATAATTTACGATTATGTATCGCATACCTGCCCCGTGAAGGCGTTTCGGCGAAGGAGTAAAACACTTTTTTATTACAAAACTTGTCAACGTGCTCCCAGTGCCCAACATAGCTACATTTCCGAAAACCGCACAAGTTTCGAACGTGTCAGAATGATAGTTTGTGTTGAAGAGTCCTGGGTGTATTACTTGATAATTGGTTCCTCGCACCTTACACGGGTGGTACTGGCTGTGTGCAGTGTACCTGTCTACTCTCTGGCAGTCTATTGCTTCCACAGCTAGATGACAATTTTATTATTTACTATCGTTGCTAATCATCGCTTGTCCGAGAACACGTTTGTCATCGCCACTGATTAGAAACATTATTTTGGAGCCCCTTAAAATGGTGAAAACTATTTAGTCGCATCTGAAATCAATAATTATTAAAACACTGCGTGTGCAAATTTAGTGCCCTGTACATAGAGACGATGAGGCACTTGACAATATTTCCAAGTAAGCGAGTGCTTTAGATTTGCTTTAGATTTTGGATTCTTATTATTTTTTTAATTGAAAATTATAGTTTTGATAATAACACACAGAGGAGCTGTAAATCATAGATGTACAGTACAACACACGTAAAAATAATGTACATACAATAGCAGCATTTTGATCGAGTGAAATGGCAACAGAATTTCAATGTGTTCAAAAGAAATCATATTGAGTAGGGGCATTATTATTTGACGTTCATTGGTAGCATAAGAGCCTCTCACGAACAAGTAGTATGAACATAAATATTTACTTTTAAGTGTTACTTCAGAGGGTTTATATGTTCCACTGTTTTATGTAAACGTTCATGCCCGTGCTGGAATTCGGACCTAGAACCTCTCGCACCACAGGCTGGCATGCTACTGATTACGCTACAGAAGCTGGCAGGGACATTAAAAATCCTCTAATATATGCTGACATGCTGGAGTATGTATCGTATTTCGGTATTCACTTTGGCACGTGTCTGTGCCACCAGCTCTGTACACACCTTCCACACTTGATTGGGAGTAGTGAGAATAATAATAAATGTAGCCAAATATACGTACATTAGTGTGAACATAATCTTTTGATTTATTTAAATGATTTTTATTTAAACAGCCATCTATCTCACTGTAGGACCACTGTATACTGCTATTATGTTTGGTTTATGAGATCATTCACGTTACTATTATTGAATGGAAATGGCAGTGATAGTAAATAACCTAGGCCAAAGGATCACGATATTGTAAATTCGGTACGTGCAATTACTTAATTGATGGTCAAAGAGCATGCCTTTGCTACTCAACTTTCACGCAGCTGCATACCATGGATCTAACTGGAGAGAGCGAGATGTAAGCTAATTAATTTTTGTAGCATTAAAAAAATCAATAAGGAAATAGGATTCGTTCACAGAACTGAAACAACTTTTTTCTTTCAATATGATTATTTTGTTAAAGTGCCAAGCACTGTATTAAGATGAAAACTATCATAATGTCACAGGTATTGAACGTTATGTTTTATTTAAATTACCACTTTTTTCACTTAGGATTGGAGTACATTGAATAAACAATAATTTGTGTAACGAGAAACTGACTTCCTTACTTAATCACTGTGTCCTGTACGTTGTTACTTTGTACATTTATCGTTTGACTTCAATGTATAATACGTTAATATTATGCAGAATTAAACCTAGTTAAGATTGCTGTGCTGGCTTTACCATTGGCAAGGTTTTTAGATATATTTTGTATTCACAATAATTGTAGTGCTGTTGTGTCGTGAGTGAAGAAATTGTCGACATCGCACATCCAGGTTTTGAAGTTTCTCTGCAGTCTGTCGTTTCACACAAGCTGTACAGAAGGTATACGAGTACGACAGTCAGGTATGCAAGTGAACATCTTTTCCCCATCCTGGTCGCTGTCCAGTCATTAACAAGCCCGGCGTCAAGCGACAGATACTGTTAGTGTCTGAGGAGCGGCCTTGACCATGGTGAGGGTGCGGAGGTAAGCTCCAGGAAAACCCCTTGTTTTCTCTTTACCTGAGCCTGCAGTGTTGCCAATACGCCGTTGAAGTCGTTTGCTGTGCTAAACACTTCATGTTGCCATATCGGAGATACACCTTTCGTTGCTATGGTAGAAATGGTTGAACAAGTCTTATCAACCAGCCTGCATAGTAGCAAATTCCAAATGAAATTCAATTATTCTACAAAGATATCATTTCGGTAACTCAGAATGTGTTAGTTATTTCAGTTTTATTTAATTGATCACGTCAAATATGTTTTTAAAATTTGTTATTTCTCATCGTATAACATTAATATATCGTAGAAGCACTCACTGCCCTGTTTCCGTAACTCGAAAGCGAATTTTCTGTGGGATAAAGAGATTAGGTAAAAATTACACTTAAAACTGAATCATTTGTATTATTTGAAACCTAAACGAGAATGTCTCTTACTTGCAAACTGTGGAGATAAACAGGTTTTACTAATACTTTACTACACCGGTAAAATGATTTTCCAGTGTACACAGTGTCAGTGTAGCGGCTAGAACGCTCGCCTCACACTAAAGCAATCAAGGAAAAAGCCCGGCGCGATCAGTTACGGATTTTTGCATTTGGTAGGAGCGTCGGGACCTTTCTCGCTTAAGGGAGCAGAGGAGAGGCCAATGTCTGAAGCGAGTTTGGAGCCTACTTTCAAAAATTGTTACTGAAGTTATTATGCTAGACAATCATTTTCACGCAGTATTGTGTTAACAGTAGCCACTCGTAAGTAAATATTTATTGAGGAAAATGGACCTCAAAAGTAAATTATTTTTATAAAATACTACGAAAGACCTAAAGATTATAGTGATTATTAGGTTTTTGTAATTAAATTTAATAAATTTCATGCAAAAAATTTGAATTGATTTTTGTAGCAGTTGTGAAGTTTTTGGCTTATCTACGTGGGATTAGCCCGGGAAGGGGAGAAATCTCCACCCTGCAACCCCTCCTCCCCTCATATTTTCTGATGCCCTGGCCGCTGCCAGTCAGAGTTATTTATCTTTGGAGATATTATGTTTCTCTAACACAAATATTCCAGAGCTGTTTTATATCAACCACATATCACTCGTGCTGGCATACACTGCTCAGCTATTTTATATTTTTATATGCTGTTATATGCTTTTAGGGAATTTGGTTGATATCGGGATCCAGTTTTTTTATAAAAGGCGCTTTATCGTTCAGAAATGAGCAACTAGCAAATAACCTCAGCTTCAAATAGACTTTCAAGAATGGTTACACCCTTCCAGGATATACTTAGACAAGTCCGATATGTCAAACGTATGTATTTATCCCTCCAAATATTTGCGAGAAATCGTCTATCAGAATTTGTCGGTATTTTTTAAAAACACTATACGTATATAGCTAATAATATGGGATAGTAATACATTATTTAAGGGCGTTATCTGGTTGACGCAATTCTGATCTCTAGAAGCTTAGACATGCCGTAGCGCTGAAATTACAATGAAATGGCGCGCGGTCGTTTCGATGCCAACTTGTCTGACACTTTTTAATATTGCGAGTCGAACTTTTCGTACTTAAAATAACCTAGTAAACACTAAGGGACAGAAATTGATAGTGGAATCACCCAGTCCAATATGACGTTTACTAACCGCTTTTTGTAAGCAGACATAATTCACGCATGTTGAAAGTTTTAAGGTAACAGCCATAGAGCTGAAGCTCTTGTAGTGTTCGGCAGGCGCATGTTGGTGTGCCTGCGGAATAGTTTAGCGCGCTCGAGGTACGGAGCCAATGATGTGAAATCGACACTGCCATCCTCGTACTTCAAGGGACTAGTCGTCCTAACATCGACCCTCTCCTCATAAAAGAGGAATAGTTGGAATGTCATGTTTGCGTTTACAAATGTGAACTGTAAAAACATAAGATTGCTAAGTTGACATTTTTGAGACAGTGCGGGTACTGTACTAGCATGTAATGCTTTCGACGTGTTGCAAATAATTGTGAAACTTTCAGTGGTGCCCTACTAATTTATTCGTATGAAGTTAGAAGAAAAATTGAATGCAGTTTTCTAACGTAGTTTTACACAAATGCTGTTAAACATTTTTTTTTATAACACAACAATAAAACCTTTTCTGGAGGTAACAGAAATATGTTCAGCGTTAATATATTAGCGATAGCCACATTGGGCACATGTTTCGTACTATCCGGCATATTTTCAAAACACGCTACAGTACAGTACAGCTTTGTTTAATTGTGTACATTTCCTCACAAAACATGTTCAAACACTCCACCACCCAATTTCAATGCATTTTGCTGCTCTGATAGACAGCTGCTGTGTTGCTGATCTGAGCTCATTAGTACATTGCTTTACCTAAGCACAAGCATGGTAAATACGAGCGAGAAGTTCCTCTCTTGTGACCACCCTGCGTGTGTAGACTTCGCTTTTAAGCCAACCCCACGCCGTGTGGAAATGTACTTAATTAAACAAAACGTATGATAACAGTATTGTGATTTACCATCACCTGCACATTTCCCGTTCCTTGTTGTTTTCATTCGGTTTCTCTGAAACGGTTAAGAAAAGGGCATATGTTTATTAGAAAAATTTTGTTCAGAATCACCAGTACTATCACCCCTCAAAGCATGTACCTTTCCTCCCGACTCATTCTGTATTATGTGGAGACCTTAGAAATAAACACTTCACATATTATAATCGGATGTAATTAACACTGTTGGTACGCTGCACAGCAAGTGGTGCAGTAATACCTCTACGATAAAATCAAAATACAGACACTACAAATCTATGGTTCAAGGATAAAAAACTAAACTACAAGATATAGACTGCTGAAGAAATACTCACTAGCATGACAAGTGCAGGGGAGTGAAGACACTAATGTGATGGCAACAGCCGGCACCGTGTAGTAGGCTTTACTTTCTTGCAGATTTCAAGAATGCTGAGTATTTATGGCTGTTTAAGTCATTTCCCAAGCTTCACAAAGTGCTAAGAACATTTGCTCATCAACCAGTGACACTAATTCTGGTGTCTATGACGCATTGCAGATTACATTCGCAATGGATATCATATAATTATATTTCCTAAAACGTTTCACAATCAATGCTTTATCTTTTCTTTTTACATTTGAGGTGGTTGGTGTCACACTGACTAAATTCATGGACTTGAAAGAATATTTAATGAAGTTTTTGCAACTCCAAGGATGAGTATGTTTCAGTTTGAACTTTTCCTTTCCGTGGTTTGACGATAAATATGTTGCACTGTGATTGAGGCAGTGCAATCAGGAACACTAGGAAATTTCTGATGTCTGTTTGCCAGTTCTTCGACTTTATACTACTCGTTTAGTGCTGTTGGTGTTAGTGTTGAATAAAAACAGTGCAATTATTGACATAGTTGTTCTTAACATAGTCACATACTGCTTGCACATACAGAAGAAACTGGAACAATCACTCCGTTTCACACGACGCAGTAGAAAGTCGTTGCCAATGACATTTTGAATTACCTCAAGGTAAAGTTATGTCTTGTCAACCGTTGCTGGGAAAAATAGGTCCGTTAAATCCTCATCAGTGTACACACATTTTTGATGAGTGCATGATGGTGACAGTTCAGCAAGAACACTTCTCACAAACGAGAGCAACAAATCAAAGCTTATCCACATGTTATCTTATAACATTATAACTGAAGGCATTGAGACAAGAACAGCTGATGGAGAAGATGACAAAGCCGACACATGCATTGCGCGATGTGAAGAAAACAAACCTTTGACTAACTGAAACACAGCAATTAAAGGGGAGGACTCTGCATTGCTTGAAATGCTGATTGCAGTAGCTTCATGACGAAGCAACACATTTTTCATAAAACCAGGCAGAGGCAAAAGTTAAAGCAACAACATAATAATTCTTGGAGTTACGAAATAATGTATCTTCAACAATAATTATTTTTGTCCACGCATTTATGGGGCGTAACACCACCTTACGTGTATAAAGAAAATATAAGACATTGATTGTGAAACTTTTAAGAAACAAGAAAAATTCCAGAGTCATTGTGGATTTATTTTACAATGCGTAATCGACACAAGAGGAGGTTTCACTTGCTGGTGAGAAAATTTTATTGACCCTTTATTAAGCTCGGGAAAATTACTTAATCAGCCATAGATACTCTGCTTTCTTGAAATCTGCAAAAGGTGAGCCTGATCGTCCATCACAGTCACACACGTAAAGCAGTTTTTACAATTATGCGACACTGCGACAGCGACAGTGCGGCAAAAACGACTTGCTGCTGTCGCACACACATCCGATTTTACAATTAAGCGAAAATATCGGTGACGTCAATGCGTTCATTTGCTTTTAGTGCCCTCTTTCTTTAGAAAGGGAACTAAAATACTTGCGCCTCTCGCGCCTCTTTTGTTTTCTCGCAGTTTTTTTTTTTTTTTTAACATTCGCGCTAAGTAGTAAGCGGAGTTTTTATTTCAGTGTGTCTGTAATTTATTGTAGTAAATTGAAACATATTATAATTATTCATGAATGTGAATGAGGGAAATATAAGAATACGGCGGAGGAGAGCAATCATATTGCTTTTAATATTATTGAATAGGAGAAGAGTAAACAGAAGATGGAGAGTTAGGCCCATAAATAGAAATAGAGCAGCACAGGGTGTACAACGTAGGTTACCTTGCATATGTAATGCATCCCCAACTTCCAGCCAAGCTTTGTTTTTCTCTAATTGATTAGAGTATA
>PNEQ01102976.1:19541-29741 GCA_003012365.1 Medauroidea extradentata
TGACAAATTTTTCTGTTTACAAACATCGATGTTTTATTCTTCTTCTTCCTTGCCGCACGCCATTTTCGCAGCTGCGATAGGACGAGTTCTATCGCAGCCCGTCGCATCGTCGTCGTCTGCTTGCTCTCATCTGATTGGTTAGTTGCGTTTGTCGCACTGTCGCTGTCGCAGTGTCGCATGATTGTAAAAACTGCTTAAGGCTCGAACCAGACGCAGAATTCTTTTAGAGTGTTTCTGCAAGTGCAGCAGTGGTTGGGCAACCACCTTAGGGGATGGATACGAGTGAGTGAGAGATGTTTGGTCAGCGCTTAAGATCGAGGTCTTCAGCCCTGGTGATACGTGACACGAGGTGAGTATGGAGTGGCACCGGAATGAGAGGGCGGGGGAAACGGGAGATCTCCGAGAAAACCCACCGACCAACGGCATCGTCCGGCACGATTCCCACACGCAAAAATCCGGGGACCGACCCCGCCGGGAGTCGAACCCGGATCGCCTTGGTGGGAGGCGAGACCACAGCGGCCCCGTGGGATGGTTACGAGTTTATGATGAAGCACTGGAGGCCCTTTTAATCAAGGACTCTGCATCACCTGGCTCAATCTTGAAGGCAGTATTTTTTTCCGATATGCGGCTGGTTGTGATGGACGATGCAGGTGTTGGAAAGCTGGGATGAAATGCACCTCAGTCTGCGGCAACTGTCAGGCAACTTGTACGAATGGAATCCCACCAAAATATGAAGTTCTCGATGAAAAATGTTTGCCTAAATAATATGAATTTTCAACTATAATCTCCCTCTCCTCCTCTTCCCCAAGGAGAACAGTTCGGCAACTCGCTTGTCTGACGCCAGCACAAGCTTTATGACTCAATTTTAAAGGCCAACAATACACTTGTAGCGGATTCCAGTTGGCATGAGCGGGCATAAGGCGCTCTTGTCGGGCCTTCTAGAGTGCTAAACACTGCCTGCAGTTGCCATCATTAGTGTCTTCATCCCCCTGCACTCATCACGCTAATGAGAATTTGTTCAGTAGCCTATATATTGTAGTGTATTTTTTTTCTTCGAACCAATGGCTATCAGTGCATGTTTTGTTTTTATAGTAGAGTTATTATGACACCGTAGTAGTACGTTATATAGACGGTTCGGGATAGAGTGAGCACTCAAGGAAGCCCTGCTTAAGGGCGCCGTCTACTAGAATCGTGAAGAGGCACGCAGACCTTTAACAATCCTGACGTCATTCAAAAACCATTCAACATGTTGTCACGCGGTTAGGCTACAAAAAGCATTTAAGGATCTTAGTACAGGTATATAATATTACCATTAACTGTTATCGTTCCTAACAAGTATTTTTTTTTTTTTTTTTTTTTTTTAGTGTGAAAGTGACCGAATCGGGACTTTTGACGCTGATTTTTATGCAAGAGTTATAATTTTCACGATATTCTGAATATTATAGACCTGTAGAGCGACTCTTTCCATTTTGTCGCGTAAGATAAAATGATACTGTTGTCGCTGAAAGACCCATAGTAAAAACAGTTCGGCGGGAAGCTTGCACGCTAGTTCAGCGCTTGGCTCGTTGAGGCGACGCGGCATTTGATGCGCGCTTCAAGGTCGACCTTACTGCTCCGTCGCTTTTGAGCCTCTCACGCACGGGTAGACGGCGCCCTTAAGTTCAATTTTTCGCGAATTTGTATCTTTTCGCACGTAACGGCAAACGACGGGAAATGTCTAACCTCTCTGGACACATCACTTGATGTTTGCGCGAGTAAGATAAAGTGCGGAGAAGGTAAGAACGTATATGATTCGGAAAAAAAAGTTCAAATAATGATATAAATTACAACTATGTCGATTTCGGTTTATTTTGTTTCCTTATTGTTGTATTGATGTATAAAATTATAAGGGACTATTTTGCGTAATTTCGCTGTCAACCATGAAAGGAGTAAGGCAACTGTATTTAATGTTGAAGTATATGCACAAACGGCTAGTGATATTTTTAAGATGTTAAATTTGTAGTGCTCACTTTATCCCGAAAGACCTGTAGTAGCTTATTTTCCTTTACATTTTTACGTAAAAATGATATACTCATTGTAAACGTTCTTCAAAAAGTAATAATTTATGGAATTCATTACGTCTCCCTTTATCTATGGTGCGCTTAATCTGCGTTACATCACTCTTACAATTTTTCCATTAACTGTTGAAACATGTTCGCTATTAATTTACTTACGTAAATAAAAAAAAGTAAAATAACATTCAAGACAGTAACAGGGTGGTATTTCCAAAATATCTCACACGATATAAATGCTCATTAGAAGCCTTTCAGAAGCGGTAAAAATTTCACTCCCACAAAAAAAATGTAAAAACATAATAACTGGAATGGTATTTCAAAACATAACTTGTGGATACAAACGAAACTAGGATTGTCGCGTACCGTAAAACGGGGTGAATAGGATCACAGTGGGTTGAATAGGATCAAAATTTGAAACAAATTTCTCGACAGGAATGTTTCTTTTTAAAAGTTACATTCCAATCAAATTATCTGTCAACAGCATTAATTTCCCTATCAAGGAAAAAAAGTTTATAAAGCAAATATTGCACTGATAATTTCGTTCTAAATCTTTTGATCCTATTCACCCCAGCGATCCTATACACCCCGTTTTACGGTACATTGAGCTTTGTTACAGAGCCGTGTCCAATATAATGGTAGAGTCACCACTCGGAATCTAATTGAAAAACTAGTATGACATGAAAATCTACTCGCCAGTATAGTGTATTGTTAGAGGTACGTATATTTCGCAAATACATTCCAGGTCAGGTTGAACGCCAAAAAATATATAATTCATAATCACGTGTGTGATTAGCTGGCGGCTGTCACGAAACGCATTTGACTACTATGCAAGCCAGTAGTAAATAAGGAAATGATTCATAGAGCTGTCACTTGTAATGCTATAAGCCAAATAAATAATCGACTGTATCCAGAGCGTGTACAGGACTGAGCAATCTAGGCTACTGCCAGATGAATCCGCGAAATCGATGTACCTCTATGTACTGTGCATAAGGGTGAGGTGGCAATTTGTATACCAAAGTCGTCTGTTCCATACCCTTTCTTCCAGTAACAAGCCGCAGGAAAAATGTCCTGGTGGACGAGCGTATTTGAATGATTAATATATGACAAATTATTTTAAATAGTGTAGAATGTAATCACATGTAGACTTACGCGTAAATGATACAGTAATAGTCAATTAATCATAGGTGGACACTTTTTTTTTTTTTTCGCGAAAATGTTTTGGCGTCAGCTTGTTTCAATGCCTTACATAAACATCTGCTCCACCTATGTATGGTCAGTGGTTACGTCACCGCTGCTCTACAATAAGATACGTTGCCAATGATCATGAGGAATGGCTTCAGACGTGTACCTGAGACCCTGGAACTAAAATGAAGAGTCCATAATAATAGGCAGTAACCAGCAAAAAAAAAAAAAACTACATTCGTTTACCTACTAAAAAATTTAATTTATGTTTTAACTTTACATGAGAAATTGCCATTTATTATTTAATTTAGAAAGTCAAAAGTCAAATAGGTGATTTTCAAATCAAAATTACTGCGTCTATGATTATTTCAAATTTGAAACAAATTAAAATGATTCAAATGTCAAAATATTCATGTGTTATTACTGTAGAAGCTTTAAATAAACAAATCTTATAATAGCCTTCGTTTGCTCGTAGCCTCACACAAGGAGCGAATAATAAGCCAAAACATTCTGAAACAGTTTCAAGACATAAATGAAACATGTGTTAAGAATACATTCGTTGTATAATATCGACCACAACTTTCTAAAGCCAGGAATTGTTTTACTAACAACTTGTGAAAATACATGGTGTTCGGAAATTCATATTATAAACTTCTAGGGCTGGTAGAGGAGACTGAGTAGACAATATTTTGAATAGGAAGCCATGTCCAGAAATGTGCCGTGCTACAGCCATTACAATATGTCAGATGTGCCGGTGATGTTCTGCAACCGGATGATAGGCAATATGACGTCAGAAGAGCACCATGTAAAATGAGTTGTGAGTCGTAAGATACAGAATTAAGTGATGTTCGATGCATTACAGAAGAAAGTAAAATTTATTTGGTAACAAAACCAAAGCAACAAAAATGACTTTCATTTGTTACACTAACACGTAAGTAAACATAAGGAAAAAACACATTTCTGACTATCTTATGCATTGGATGTGTTCAATACGAAACTGCTCAAATGATCTTCTGACGTCTTATCTGCTTGCAAAATAACAACGGCACATCAGACACATTGTAACGGCTGTAGCACGGTACGTTTCCGGACATGGTTTCCGATTCTAAATATTGTCTACTCAGTCTCCTCTACTAGCCCTAGAAGTTTGTAATATGAATTTACGAACATCCTGTATTTAAATAGACTGCGAAAACATAATATTCAGGTATTTGAAAACTGCTCACCTTATCGAAAAAAAACCTAACGTACACTCGGTATGTGCGCGTAAAATACAATAAATAAGCGTCATACTCGTTTATTAGCTAGTAATGTGTTTTTAATCATCAGTAACTTGGTTGATATTGGAAAGTAGCATACTAGAGGCGTACTGTAACTGTGAAGTATTCCGGGGTTTCTGTACCTAGTATTGTACACACGATATTGGCGAAGCGTAAAATTTTACATCTAGCGGTGCTAAGCGCTGACTATGCTTATCTCTGAGTTGCACAGAACAATTTGTGAAAGTGCAGGTACATTCACCTGTCAGTTTCGTATCAGAGGTAAGGAACGAGATCTCCAGTAAAACACAGCGGTCTTAAGAACGCGCCTGCTACGTCATCAGAGTGCATAGGCTAATATAATAGAGCTTGCTGTGGAACGCGACCACGAATCACCAAAGACAAACGCGATGCACGCAGCACTCTTTTGTATTACACCAATTACTTTTAACGAATTAAAATGCTGTACATTTTAAAGAAGTAATATGTGTGGTTTAATATGCTTCACATAATTTAAATATTTCTCAGATAAATGTTATAACTCCGACACAAAATGTTTTTTAAAAATAATTTCTTGTGAATCCGGAAATCAACGTTATAGAGTCTGAATAATTCCGTTGCCACTTAAAAAAAAAAAAAATTAAAGCAAAGTTTTGTTTGCTAAAGTCCACTACCATATGTGAAATAGACTATTTATTATTTAATTTGAACGCAACACAAATTCACCCACTTTACCATTAAGAGCCCCAATACGGCTGGCGCATGAACATTGTTGCATCGTGTTATGAGAAAGATTTTTAAAGATATTATGCTAAAGATGTGTTCTTTATCTTTTTCTACTGAATAATACATTTAAAACCATGCATATCTATTTTTTTTCTAGATAACACGCTTAGAAACATGTTTTCGGGTCACCTCAAAGTGACTAAACAACTGTTTTTTTTTTCAGACTGATGTCACGCAAAAAATACCAACTAGAATCGTAAAACAAAATAGAGAAGCACGCACTGGACCCTATTTCGCACTTTCCGTAAAATAATTTTGGTCACCGCTTATATTAGAGTCCCAAAAGGCCAACGATCAAAATACTGTAAATCATATTCTCGCGCCGCACATAAAGGCGATACTGTTGTCGACACACGAGCCAGTCTAGCTTTTATGGCCTGCCTGTCTCTGTACCATATCGCTTGCTGTATAGGTCTCGTAACACTTTGTTCAGAGGTGAAGCGAGGTAGTGTTCTTAAGGAAACGGTATCAGATCGACTAAGCACGTGTCTTAAATGTGCCAGTCAAATGCAGCCAATAGAATATTTTGCTGGGACCGTTCACGTGTTGTTTTGCAATTTTTTCCACGCCTCTCGCACGCTACTTACTAGACAGCCTCAGTCAGCCTTTTGGTGCCATAGACAACAAAAGGTTTACAACTGAAATTGTATCTAGGTCGTTCGTAGTTAAGCCATAGTCAGACCCTAACTGTAGGACTTGAATTTTGGTGATTTATACATTTCGCAAAATGTGCAGCGTATTTTACCAATACCAATTGCTTGCCGAAAATATACTTTAATAAAAATTGAGACAAACAAATGAATCGGGAATTTGCAAAAGTGACCAAGTCCACTTTTTGAGAAAATTCAGGTTATACGAGATATCGACTCTCCAAAGTATTTTCTTGACTGTCAGCAACAAAAGAAACCATGTCCTATACAAGAAATACGTTAAACGGACTAGCCCACGAATGTGCTAATAGCGCATTATATTGTTTATGACTTACATGACTGCAGTTGAATAATCAGTTTCCATGTGGTTTAGTAGTTTTTCACTAGCATATACTAAGGTTCCAACAATCACACCAAATACATTATGCTGTCTCTGATAGTGCAATACGTAACATTGCTTTATGGGTATAAAGTACTGGGTGGTGTTGTTTTTGCAAAATATGTTTCCATGTATCACATCAATAGATTTTCACTAGAATATACCAACGTTGCACTAATATCTACTCATGACATTATGTTTTTCGTGCCATTGTTAGAAAGAGAGCTACTTAAAAAAAAAAGGTACCAAGTCCAATAACATTACTAATTTCTAAAAAATAAAAGATAAAAGAGTTTCTATGTCAATTATGTTTCATATTATTCCGCACACACTATATCTTCAAGTTATCCATTACTGATAACCAGTTTCACTCCCAGATCCACTATAGTAAGTTTTTTGTTGTTTTCCAGAAATCTACTCACTTGGACTTGGTCACTTTCGCAAATTCCTGAGTCAAATAAATTTTAATTTTACACCAAATAAGACCTTTCTGCAGCAGAAATACTGAGTAATAAGTCAAACGAGTTTTAAAAACTTATATTGGTTAAAACAAATATTTTTAGTCATACAACTTTTTACGTAAAACATTTTATAGCCAGTATAAAAAAAACGTAACCTATAGCTCGGTCGATTAACATACAGGTTCAAGTCCAGGTCAGACCGAACAAAAAAAAAATATTTTTTAATTGGGGTTATATTACGATCGAAAATATCTCTCACACGTTATGTGTGATATTCGAACACTTTGACACGAGTAGCTTAATATTCAACTATTGTGATGAAGTAGAGAAGTATAACATTTGGTTTTATTCGCAAATTGCAATATATTCGACCTTCACGAATTTGAAATGTTGCTGTATGCGGAGGGTGAAGGGAAGGTGAGAAAAGTTGTTTTTAGATAAGCAGACACATTTTCTAAATTCTTGCTATTATATTCTTTCAAAGAAATTCATTGAAAATTTAAATAGTTGAAGAACTATACTCCCCAACTTTTATACTTTAATAGAAAATAAAATTTTGTGGTAATGTTTTATAATGTATATTAGAATTACGGGTAAATGTA
Source organism: Medauroidea extradentata (assembly GCA_003012365.1). Taxonomy (NCBI): domain Eukaryota; kingdom Metazoa; phylum Arthropoda; class Insecta; order Phasmatodea; family Phasmatidae; genus Medauroidea; species Medauroidea extradentata. The sequence goes on from PNEQ01102976.1 coordinate 26,915, forward strand.
AAGAAAATACTCAACCGAATATAATGTGTTTATATATATATATATATATATATATATATATATATATATATATATATATATATATATATATATATATATATATATATGTGTGTGTGTGTGTGTGTGTGTGTGTGTGTGTGAGTGTGTATGTGTGTGTGAAAACTTTAAATAACTTCATTCTGCAATCAACACAATCAAACACATATTTGGCTTTGAAAGATTCAACTGCACATTTTGCACGTTGTACGATCATTCACCTGTATGAGTAAGTGCTCTGCGCGAAGGCAGCGCTATCCTTTGGATTTTCTAGAAAATAAACCCTCAGGAAACACACTGCACTCTTTCAATGCCTGTCGAACTAAACGTCCAGAGTTCTGAAATCCTTCAACAGGGTGCGGTATTACTGTTAGCTTTGTTGCAGTTATAAAACGTGTCTCAGACTTTCGGCAAAATGACTTTCTGCTAAACGACTTTCGGCACAACGATTTTCAACAAAACTATTTTTTCAGATGTTAACAGGAGTGCGAAAATTTTCGGCGAAACGACTTTCGGGAAAACGACTTTTGCTAGTGACTATCTACAAATATAATTTTCGGTGTAACGACTTTCGGGTAAACGACTCTGTATGAAATTAAGGAAGATACTGAAAAATTCGGTAAAACGACTTTCGGGAGAACGACATTCGGGAGAACGACTTTCGGCCAGGTGACTTTTCGGCAAAATGACTTTTCTGATGAATTATTTTCGGCGAAACGATTTTCGGGAGAATGATTTTCGGGAAAACGACTTGAATTCAGAATAGAGCGCTGAAAACACAATTCGGGAAAACGGTTTTCGGGTAAATGGCGCGCTCCCTTTAAAAGTATAAAATTGCGGAAATAGAAAAACTAATTTTATACACAGTGCTATGCCCGCAGCACAATTTCTATACGTTATTGTATTAATGTTACGGGTACTATATATTACGGGCTATATTAACAACTCTGCATCCAGTTTTACTTCATTGTTGATTTCGTTATGTCTAATGTTTCCAGTTTTTTCCTCGCGACAATTGGTCAGTTTCGTCTGCTAACTACAAGGTACTTGGTGTACATGCCGCTCTAGTAACACGTGTAGGTATGTATGTTTGCACGTCTCAAGCTGAACTGTAGCAGCCTCGTGACTTGTAACAACCTCCACTAGTGGCTGGGCAGCGCGAGTGACGTCATATGTGGGCGGCTGGGCAGTGTCAGTTGACGCCAGTAGGGAGTCTATGTGTCCCAGTGTGACGTCATTACTGTGTCTGGTATCAATCACCTCGCCCACCAGCCGTGCCGCAGCCTCTGAACCAGTAAGGACTATCCTGCCACGTGTGCCACATACAATATAGCCTCTATGTGCAACTGCCCTTGTCATCTCAGCAGAGACACTATCCTTTACGACGTCATGTTAAATCTAAAGAAATGATGCGTTTGTTTCTAGTTGTAACGACATTTTCCGGAGTAAAAGAGCTGATTATTTTTACCTTAACAATATGACAATCAGAAGTACCATCAGAAGAAAACAAACATTACATAAAATATAGTTAAATGGTGTTCTTACGCTGACGAAAGTCAAAACATGGATGTTAAAAGTCAGATATACTACTGAGGTTTACACGTCGTCTGGCGACGGTGGTCGGTGTAGCTTGAGCGCTAGCCTCGCACTATGGTGATTCTGTTTTGATTGTCGTAGAGGTCAATCCAGCATTTTCGCGCCCTTTCACTCCCGCACTTCCACGTGCGTCCATTGTATCAATGTATGAAAACAAATCATACTTCCTATAAAGACACAATGTCACTAACACAGCATGCTCATTTAATTTCCTGTTTCGAACACCGTCAACATATAACTAAAAACGGTCTTTCCATGCTGCCGTACTTCAAATTGTACAAACCGAGAGTATGTGAAGCTCTGTTAGAAGCGTGCACTGAATTTTTCTACAGCCTTTCCACCAATATAATTATATAGTCACTGCTTACAATCCCGTAGTAAATATAGATCGGCGTGAATCTTGCCCGCTGGTCCAGTGCTTGGTTCATTGGTGCGATGTCATGTAGTATTTCATACGTGGTTCAAGGTCTCTTATTGCTTCATCCATTTTAAGTTTGTAACGCTCATAAAACTCTCGATAATTGGCGCCCTTACACACTGTCATTGAAAACGTCATTATTCATCTGAGCCGAACAAGAAAAAAATATACAGGGTGGCCAAGAATAAGTGTTACAAATTGATAGGGATGGTAGATGTGCATGTTTGGAACATATTTGATTAAGGAACCCATGTCCGGAAATGCATCCTTATACCTGCAATGAATGGTGCACCAAAGTAACAGGGGTAGGCAGGCAACCTGGCGACAACAAGCCAGTGAAAACATCTGTTGTGTTGTGTTATGTACTACCCGCTTTGACGCTCTGTAACTGTACGAGACACCGTGCATGTGTTACACTCGCTACGTTTACCTTTTAAATTTGCTGCTCAAAATGTCCTCCGCCACACCCGATGCATGCAGTGCAGCGCCGTAACATGTTGCGTCGCACATCGCTGAAGACAGCTGGTGTGTTTTTGATGGTCTGAAACGCAGCATGTATCCTGGCCACCAGTTCTTCCCTGGTATGTACAGGAGTGGCGTACACAAGGGACTTCACATGGCGCCAAAGGTAGAAGTCCAAAGGCGAGAGGTCGGGGGAACGTGGTGGCCAGGCAATGGGGCCACCCCGTCCTATCCACTGCTGTCCAAAGGCCCTGTTCAGGTGGTCACGAACACAGAGGGCGTAGTGAGCTGGAGCTCCATCACATTGGAACCACA
>PNEQ01102977.1:13133-31207 GCA_003012365.1 Medauroidea extradentata
AGTTTGTACGTGCCGATGTAAGCGCGGTTGCGTGAGTTTGCTATAAGAGAGTAATAAATATGGGCTGTTAATCTGACCACGTGTTTTTGAATGCTGTTATGCATGCGTCCATCCCTCGATACCACGAACCCTGAGGTAAGAGTAACTCACCGCTGAGACCGGAGCATGTATGAGGACTGACCAAATTACCAATTTTCTTGGTGGAACATTGTAAGCAACTAGTGGGGCTAGTATCGCCACATCAGAAGAGGCAGTGTGAGAAAGAGAAGAGAGTCGGTGCCACCACAGCAGCCACCATTTTTTTGTTTTGCTTTAACTTTGCTTGCATTCACACACACATACACACTCCGCCACGGCGTAATACAAGCAGACAAAGGTAAAAACTGTATCACAGATAAATTCCAAGAAAAGATATGTAATTGTCAATTTCAGTGGTTGGGTGCGGGAAAGGGGCGGGGAAAGAAAAATCCTGTTGTGCACACAGTAGTAGAGATTATATTTACCGGCATTAGTAAACGCGTGAAAGTGAGCAGATATTGGCAAGGGGAAGGGGGAGGGTTTCATCAGGTTGGATGTCAGCAAGACAATTTTCCACCAAGGGGGTTAGGATATAGATTGACATTTCCCGAGAAATGCGTTGCAAGTTGTTTCCCACGCAGACGTTTGGGAAAGAATGTGGTTGGAGAGAGGGGGGGGGAGTGATCTACCGGCAGTGAGTCACGCATGTAACTATAGCTGTCACAGCCTTGTTATCTATGAAGAGTCAGATTTCACTTTATTATAAAGAAATTAGTAGTAGACAAAATGTATAATGTGCATAGTAGTGCTCATCTGGTGAACCTTGTTCTCCGACGTGCGCCGTCACGTTTTTCTACAGCTTTAACTTTTATTTATTTTTGCGAATTTTTGACGGTTCCTGAGAGAATATTCATAAAATCGCTACCTTAGTAAAATCCAGGATTCGTAAAATCAGGTGTCTAGTGTATATTCCTGCAACTAAACAAACATTACTTGTGAAATTTAATTATACTTTTATTCCAGAAGAACACTTTAGTCTCGATACAATGTTGGAGTCTGTCAGGTGAACAGAGGATGCTAGGTTCCAAGGCAGCCGGTCTGCATTTTACAGACTACTAAACGCAGAAGGCTTTGCATGGCAAAAGATGGACAGTCGCAAGTTTATTCTTGAAGAGCAAAGAATTGTTTTGCAGAGAGCAGAGTTCCTGAGGATGTACAAATGTCTGAAGGAGGAAGGCTAGTTGTTCATCTTTCTTGATGAAACATGGTTCTTCTCGAAAGGTGAGTACACAAAAATAAACTTTCTGTAGAATTTAGTAGCACAACACGAAAAAGGAATTCCTGCACTAATAAGCTACAGCTTGTTCTCCTTCGATGGTTTCCATCCCATAGGAAAAGCCTAATATCTTTCGTCCCCGCCATTATTTTCATACGTTTTATTATTATATTAATCCTATTTAGCATATATTACACATTAGTTACATTGCAGACAGACAGACAGACATTTAAGACAATATACCAATATGTGGGACTAATCACATAATCTATTTACAAACATTGTGTGGCAGATGACTTTTGATTACAATCAAAAGGATATCCCATGGGATTTGTTTATAAGTACTGGGTAGCACATGGCATTTGTTTACAAACATTTGACAAGACAGTTGCGAAAGGATACATTGTTAATAACCTGTCATTGGCACTACTTTCCGAGAACTGTCACTTGAGACTGAAGTTATATGAAATACACTATAGCATTAAATAGCTAACTCTTTAAGTGTTGTAGGTGATACCCTTTGATACAATTAATTTTGCAGTACCACTCTAAAATGACAAAATTTTTAAAAGTAATTCCAGTACAAAGTATGAAACTAAAATTCCCCTGCATGTACTTTGTAATGAGATTTCACTGTAATGAGAACGTAAATAAGATTTCACTGTAATCATGAACCTATAGTTAGAGACAAGTGTTTTTCGAGACGTGCGAAATCGCAAAGTTTTTGTGAAATTTGTGATTTCAGTTTGAAATTGCGAAATTGATTAATCATGTGCGAAATTACGATAAAATTGTGATATTTTTGACGTGTTCCGTAATGAATGACGACTGATCGAGATATTGATTATACAAATCGAGAAAATCAACTTTTTAAACTGGAACAGCAAGTTTCGAGAATATCGAAAGAGATATGAAAATGGTGGTTGTTTAGGCTGAAAGTGATGCAACGTGTTTACTTAACCTTGTTTTACGTGATTCCTGTTCACTTTTGCTTGAAATTCGTAGTGATAAAATTAATATTACATCGCTTAATACGGCAACATTAACTACGAACAAAGAAATTTACGTTTGTAATGACATTGTGACGTATAATTTGCCACAATGGGTGTCTCGGAAAATTACACAGCAAAATAAATAATTCTGCATAAATTTACAGTTAACAAAAAATTAAAATAAAACTGTTGCGTCTTAAAAATAACATTTTAGAGGTGAAACTCGAATGAAAAAATTCACGGTATGTAGGTTATGCTATTCGAAGTAATTCATTCTTTATGGCGTTTTTGTATCTTCAAGCAATACAGACGCAGCCATAAAATATGACGTACATAAATTTATCTCGCAGTTTAAATAAATTGTTAGGCATAAAGGAAAACATTGGTTCAACATAACCAAATATTAAGGACTGCCAGGTTATATCTTTCCGCTACATGTAAACATCAACATTGCCACGTGCTTTTATTTACAGTCTTGTACAATGTTTACATATACATTACAATGCTCCGATAAATTTTAGCTACAATATGTACTCATTAAACGCACGGGTGTTGAATATGTGCTATACTCAGTAATAATCTTAGTTATAAATACCTGCGAGTAAACGTCTTAAACACTGGTTTCTCTGCGTCTACTCTTACGGCGCTATTACCGTTACGAATCTCGTAAATGCATGCACAGTATATTCGAACTTTTAAAATTAAAACCGCCACTAAAAACACGACACACGCAACTCAAGAATTCAAGTTCCGTTCAGCATACCGGAATGAACGACTACGACGCACGTAAAGAGAAACAATAAATAACTTATTTTCTTAACGTTTGAAACAGGGGGGAAAAATGCTTTTTCTATTTCCAGATACTCAGGCTGACGATCATAAAACATAACAACTTACATTACTAATGACTTCACATAATTTATCAATGATATTCATGAACATTCACTTCTAATACTTTTATATGTGTTTATCAGAAACCCATATTCATTACATAACGGACAAACAAACTGAATGAAGCAATTCGCCTCCAAGCGGTGAAAACCTAACTCTGATGCCATCTGTCGGTGAAATTTCAAACTACCTCTGTGGCGCGAAGAGTTAGCGGCATGTGCCAACGATAATCGACTCGGTTGCGTCGCATTGTGCTGCTGCTAATTAATTAAAACTATACAGTCAATAGGTATGTCAGTAAGAACTTAAATAAATATTTTAAAGTATATTAAATACAGAGAGGTCGTTTGCAATTGATGTTGTTTCACTAATACTGTATTCAAATAAGAAAATACACGGGACTACATGCAGTTATTCGCTACCAACCATTCAAACAATAATGTAACTGTTGTTAATGTTGGCTTATATGCAGTAACGGCTAATGATTTTTTTCAAAGGTTAAATCTTTAGTGCTCACTTTGATCCGAATGGCCTATATCAGACAGTCGACAGTTGATGTGTGCGCACACAAGCACAATCTGGCTTGTTCGAGAGATAAGGGGGCAGGGTGAATGTTTATTGACTGGCGTGGACAGTCGGGAGGAAGTATTGTATTAATGTTTAGTGGCGTCTTACATTACAGCACTCTCAAAGGAAATTGCAACACAGATGATTTTCCTTAAATTTTCAATTTCAAAAAATTTTGAAAATTATCATTGCTATGCCACGTTGCGTATCGATCTGCATAGCTAAGGTAAGGACACGTGGAGGAGTGTAAGAGGGAAGGGAAGTTGAGGCAGAAGGGAGCATGAAGTGAGGAGGAGATAAGGCAGTGTTAGTTGTCACGTCTCACGTATGTCTGTGTTGCGCTGGCGGCCAACGCACCCGATGCGCGCTTCAACTATATTCCAGACGAAGTTTCTAGCATCTTTAAACAGTTTTATTTTTGTTTCACAGCAGCATATTACTAATTTGTGATAACTGCATAATTTTTCCATGGTTCCTGGAAATTATGTCGTTAGATCGCCGATTTCGTTAGATCGGATACCGTTAGATCGGGGGTTTACTGAATTACAATTATTTATATGCGACCTAATCTGGAAAGTATAATACTCATTAAAAAATTTTGGTTTTAAAAATAACTGGTTCTTTTTATGAAATTTTCCTACATATGTACTTTATTCCCCACAAACAATTGTAAATTTTAACAATTCTAATGTAATTAATTGCCACTAATAAAACAATCAAAATTGTAAAGCCTCTTTACCTGAAAACCCTTCTGCTTGGCATAGCTCCACATTTCCTCGAAGTGTTTGACTTGGTTATTCACACAGTCAACAATAATGAAAGGAAAGTAGCCATCATTGACAGTCTTCTTAAAGGCTTTCAACAGAGAACTGTGATAATGCTTTTCCATTCCTGCTTCGTACTCATACTCCATGACCTACAAAATTTGACTAGTTACACTTAAAAAGCCCAAATATTAACAAAAGTAATTTAAAAAAGAATTATGTGACCCATACCTTTGTGGTTATTTTGCGACCAGTTTCTGGGTCCTTATCTTCCTTTTCAACTTCCACCATGAAATAGTCATCCAGGCACAATATCCGAGGAGCTGAGCCACCCATTTCAACTTCTTTATCCTGTAAATTTGTGGGAATCAGAGAAAATGAAAATTTTGTCCCATGTAGGACAGCTCCAAACAAAGTAAATATGGTCACTAAATATGAATATGCTATTAACAGTAAAAAAGAAAAAAAAACTTCCAAGAACAGAAAGGTACACACAGCGGAACCTCTTTAATGTGTACAAATGTGAAGGGTCCTAATTTTTTGCCCGTTGTAATAATAAAGTATGTATTACGCAAAAACTAAAAAATTTGTGAACTCTACTTAGAGAGTATATCCCAAAAAAGTAAAAACACAATAATTATTATTACCACAGATAGCATATACATATTAATCAAAGAACTTGCTATTGCTTGTATGTGTAAAAAAATATATAAATATTTGGTTTTTGAGTTTATTTGCCAGGCCTGTAAAAAAGAGTATTGAAAATTAAAATTTAACTCTTAAAATAAGACAATCATACGGGGGAGTCATACATTCGGAAAAATAAGGCATTTTATTTAATCCAGTCAATTTCATCGCAACACAACAAAAATAATATATACTAAAATATACTGGAAAAATAAACATTACAATCAACTACCATGTTTTACCGCATAATCGTCGCATATTTTTTGCCAAATTGGATGCATAAAATCAAAGGTGCGACGACTATTCTAAAAAAAATTCCCGTGGTACAAAAAAATTTAAACTAACATTTTTCTTCACTAACACTATTTATATTAAAGTAACGCCATACTTTTAGCAGAACTATTGACGGATGGACTTTAAAACAATGACTAAATTTCTATAACTTACTAGATGTCTCAGGATAGGTTAGTTTCGTTCATAATTAAATACGCACATTTTGTGGGAATCTGCGAGTACCATCCTGCGAGTACTTGTGCACAATTTTTCTGTTTTAATTGTAATTACAGTAAATTCTCTCTAGTACATCTCCTTGTTAACGTATAATTCACTATAACGTATTAAGGCGCAAGTCCCTTGAAACACCATGCAAATTAATAGCCACAATATAAATATAACGTACAATTTCCGACGGGCCTGTCCAGAAAATTCTCATTATTACGTATGTTTTTGGCAATATTAACGCATTAATTCATACATAATTTCTCTGTGCGTATGCAAAAACTTCGTTTTCTATTGTTTTATTTACTATCACGTTACTGTGAGAATTGTTTACATAAGTTTTCTTCGTATAAGGCAGCTGCATGGTCGGTAACCGTTAGGATTGAAATTTCTTCAGCGCTCAAAAAATTCTCTTAGTTCCAACGTAAAATTTTACCATATTATTAAATTTCAATTAAAGTAACGCTTTATTTTTTTCGAAAAAGAAAATTATATTTCATGGAAGACGTCATTCTTTTGAAATTATCCTTTACTTACAAAGTTGTGTTGAATGTAAAATTTAATTTCACCGTTAAAAATAATGTATTGTGACGTGCATTGCTTACGAAGATATTGCAGTTGGTTGCCTTGTCTAGCTACCAATTCTACTACGCAGTGGCCAACGACTACCGCGCGCCATTGTTACAGCTTGTTTACTGTTGTGACGACCTAATCTACAATTTATTGTATAACGTGATCTCTCGTTGACGTGTCTAGCAACCGTCATTCAAAGTAAACAGCGCGTAATACGGAAAAAGAATTAACCATTTTATCATTTTATTCCTCGTAAATGGCATATCGCGTGATATTAAAGTGAATTGATCAGACGTCCATATTTTAATTAATTTTATTTACGACGCTGCTGAACATTTTGTGATGTCACGTAAAGTTTGCATGATGGATACATGACCACGTATGTTATATTTTTATAGCTTATTTTCAGTAGCATGTTGCGGCAACATCGTTCGTAGGTTACTGCAATATAATAAATGTGCAATAAGTGAACTTTTTTTTTCTCATTTAAAACTGATGAACCTGCAAATATGAGTGCCAAAAAGCGTGTTGGTATCAGTATTGCAAAAAAACTTGAGATCCTACAAGCTATTGACAACTGTAAGAAGAAAGGTGATGAGGCAAAACAATTTAATATTGCACCCACAACTCTATATACACACAGTAACATTTTTGACTGTGAACCCTCTATAAAGTACCCCTCCATTAAGTAGTGTCTAATATTCTGGTCCCCTCAAGTACTTAATAGACGGAATTTGCTGTAGTAGCCTAGCGGCCTTTCCCGCCATTGTCCTATTATGATATAAAACATGAGACAAATATTATAAATTTTTAAAATAAAAAAGAGAACACAAAGAGAAACATATTAAAACAAAGTTTTCATTATTTTAGATAGATAATTACAACAGAACCCCAGTTTTGCGCTACAGGTTTAAGTTTTCCTGCTGATTACACCAATTACAGTCGGTCCCGTTTTATCTCCTTTTGTTTCTACGTACAACATTCCTGTTGTTTACAACACTCAATATTTCTATTTCCCGCTATTCTACTTTTTCTTTAAGTCCGTTTACTTCTGAACACGAGCGACAAGCACAGATACAGTCGAATCCCATTACTACGAGTACGGGACATTACGAGACGTTGGTAGTTACGAGTGTTTTGTAAAGCACCGTTAGTTTGTGTATGCAGTTTATTGTATAAATGTTCGGTATTTACGAGTGGTATCGTCATGAGCACATTTGTAGATACGAGAGATTCATAAGCAACAATCATTAACATAACGCGCAAAATGACTTGTTTTAAATTACAAGTAAACATAATTAATACAAGCGCATGTAATAATCATAGTTAGTCTGCTTAGCGTGGAAGAGGGAACAAAGCGAGATATGGAAACGGTGGAAATGCAGTTGCATCCGGCAAACTGCCGTGACTGGCTCTACCTCGATTGTTATCGACGCCATCTTGGTACAGCAGCACGAAAGCGAAAGTGGTTCATAGACTACAGCATCGGTTGCATCATCTTGGTTTTATTATAACGAACTGCATTTCAGAATCAGTTTCAAACTCACTATGATTTTTTTTCATCGTGTATGTTATACTGCAAGAAGGTAAAAAGTTACGTTTACGTAAAGTCTGCTAGAGGTGTTTGAACACGTTAAATTTGTCTGATCATGGCAACGCATTAAAAGGAAACTTCATTTGGATCACTTTTTGAACGCTGCTGTTGAAGTTTTAAACTACCCAGTGTAACCCAAGTAAGTTCACAAACTTCTTGTGTCGTGTTTTTATACGTTACATGTTATGATTTCTCAACGATAGGTTTTCATTAGCGAAATTTATGTTAAAATGGATAAATAAACTGTATTCGTACTAAAAACTGTTATTGTTGCTTTGACTTCGCTACATCACAACTGTGGTAATATGGCACAGCCGCCCATCTTTTGTTAAGATCTTATTCGTGCAGCGTTGTTCGTTTCAGCTAATCACAAGTGAACTGGCAGTGCTGTTTGTTTTAGTTGCCGCCTCCCCTGCCTCGCTAGACGTCCATTTTTGTTCTGTTTACCTTACGTTTTGCCATGCTGCAGCAAGTGAAAATGGTAACAAAAATCTAATAGAAATCGTGAAATTAATAAAAATATTGAATGGGAGATGTATAATACATTATTTAGTTTGTCTATGATTCTACAAATCAGATTATAATTTTACTATGAAATTTCTCGAATACTATAACTTCTTTGGGAATGTGAAATAACAAGTTCATTGCAAATAATAAAAGAAAGCAAAATGTTAGCAAAAATATATATGAGCATTTTATAACTAACAAATTTTCAATACATTTTTTGGTCCTCCGGGCCGGATACGGCGAACACGTGTTTGGTGCAACAAATTACAACAAAACAAGGTATGTAATTACATTTGTCGCCAATTACTAAATTATACATTCAAGCAATCGCATTACTTGTACACATTTATACAACACTATTTTCATTATTTGTGCCCTCGTAAAACATGACCAAATTAAAGGCACTTATACATAAGCGCGGACAAGTGAAAGCTAAATTAACAAGTACAGACATTTCGTTGACATTCTCTCACAGGGGCAAAATTTAACTGAACACTAACTGCGAATCAACAAGGCTGAATCTCTTCTTGATGAATACGAAACAGAAACAATTCAGATAGAATTAGAACTTCTAGAGGAGGGTGACATACAATCCATCGAGCGACAAGAATTAGAAACACAGTTTTTTGAAAGTATCGCAAAGGCAAAGGAATTATTAATAATTCACGCATGTCATCTACAGATGTCAATGTTCATACATCAAGCAATAAAACAGAGACAATAGCATCAGTAGCAGTAAAACTACCAACAATTCATCTTCCAACATTCAATGGTAATTACGAAAATTGGCAGCCTTTTTGTGAGATGTTTAAATCACTCATTGATTCAAAATCAAATTTATCAGACAATCAAAAGTTACATGATTTGAAATTATCGGTTCAAGGAGAAGCGGCACATGTCGAAGCATTGCAATTAACATCAGCAAATTATGATGTAGCATGGACTTTACTGAAAAATAGATATGAAAACAAGTTTGATAGTACAGGCACACATCAAAATGATTTTTAATCAAACAGCTATAGAACGAGAATCGTCATCATCTTCGAGATCATTGCTTGACAGTTCTTAAAAACACATTACAGCCGTAGCAGCATTAAATCAGCCAACAGAATATTGGGACACACCAATATTGTGAAGTGTTCAGCCACTTCCCCATCTTGGTTAAATCTTTAAAAGGTGTATTTATTTTCTTATTTAAATTTATATTATGTAAATCTTTCTTAACAGGATATATGCCATTTTCAGGGTGAGTTTGTCAGGTGTCAGGTGTGATGCAACAGAATTCAATAACCTAGTAATTGGGGACTTGTTAATTTAAATTCATCTTTTCAAAATTTAAATATAAAATAGTCAAGGAATTTTAAAGTAGTCATTTGATTATTTTCCTGGCTTATTTGGTTTCAAATTGACCACAGTAAATTTTTATTTATTTTTGTTGATGTAACATTTTCTTGTATTTTGACCAATTTTTGAGTTTTGGCAATTTTAGCTTCTTATTAAATTTTCCCTGGTGAAGTGAGTAACTTCAGGTGTTGCAAGCTTCTCCAGGCTGAAGGATTTCTGGCTCCGACATTGTGGTTGATCGCTTGCTTCATGGAATTCTCTCCATGACGTAGGTTATTCACGCACGTAGGTCAGCCATCACAGGGGGTTGCTTAGGGTATTGCGCCGCGAAAGTAGTTCCGCTGTTGCGCACTTTTGTCCCTAATTATTATATTTTTGTGGATAAAGAATTTTCTTTCAATGTAAAACCTATAAACGTAAATTTTGGAATCCTTTGTGATCTGTTTTAAGTGTAATTTTGCTGGTTTTGGGAAGATTAGAGTCTGTTGTATCACTCCGCTGTGGTGCGCTATTAGTTACCATATCCGCCGAGGGTTTATCAGTCGGGTAGTAACGGCAGAGCGAGAGAGACGTCTGGATGTCGCGAGGGCGCTGCGGGGCTGGCCCTGGAAGCGCTGGAGGGACTGCATGAGGCTTTTGTGCTTCTAGAGTTTTTTTGTTTGTTTCGTCTGAACATTGACGAATGGTGGCGAGAAATACGGGTGTTCTTTTTTGATAAGTTTACGCAGTCATAGCATAGCACTGATAAAATCGCGGGCAACGAATAAGTGTTTCATCATTACCTTTTTTTTTGTTTAACTCACGGTCAGACATGGTAACGCCGGACAGCTGACGGGTTTATTAGTGTTTGGTAAATAACCGCCTTTTGTAAGAAACATACCGAATCCAAACATCTGTCAAAGTTTAAGTAAAAATAAATCAACAGTTGACTGAGTAAGTGAGTTGTTATTGGTGAAATCACGATGGTTGGTTAACCCTGAAAGTAACTTAAACTAAGCTATCCGGAGCACGCCAAGCCACATAACTTCACCACCAACGCCAAGTGACAACAAACAACAATAGACACACCACAGGAACACACAGCAGACGCAGGACGCGTCACAATATTATATACTACTCTCACTTCTAAACTTGATTCAATCACTCTCAGAGCTTGGGAATCCGAAGCTATATCTACTGAATTACCAACACTTACAGAATTTTCTAAATTTTTACAACAAAGATGCCAAATATTGGAAGCAATAACCAAAGGGCGAAAGACAACTACAAATCCTACACCTACCAGTAAATCACCATTTAGGTTGATACACGTAAACACCACACTGTTAATCATCTTGGATCGACAATGAAGTGCGAATTGTGAGACGCATCTCATCCTAATTTTATGTGCGAAATCTTCAAGTCTATGCCAGTAATTGAACATCACAATACAATTAAGATAATAAATTTGTGTTTGAACTACTTGAAAAATGGTCATAAAGTTTCAATGTGTAAATCTGGATCATGTAAGTACAGTAAAACCTCTTTATAACGAACACCTGTCTATAACGACCCGGTTCGGGAAACCGTGATTTTTTAATTTTTTTTATTTTAAATTTCAAGGAAATCAGCAAAAAATATGTTTTTGTGCGGCGTGATGCGTTTCTAATGGTGAGAACTGTACTCCACTCCACGCGGCAAGCAGTGACTCATCCCTCCTCTCTCCAGCCGTAACGGTACTGTTATCTTTCTTTCCCGTCACGTGAATACCCGGCGCGCTCTGTATTCTCCACCTTTGTTCACGTGCCAGTGTTCTCTCGGTCGCTGTTGGATACGCAGCACACTCTCTGTTTGCTCTATTGTAACAACTTTATTGCGCGACTTTTGTATTTCTCTTGGTGTTTTACGATTTATGACGACTTATTTCGCTTTGATTTTCACGATTTTAATTTGGTAATTTATTTGGTTTCAGTTTGTAAACGATTATTGACGACCCACGAACTATGGCTTTCGATTAGGTTACGATTATTGACTACCAACGCAGTTTTTTTAGCTTTCCATTTGGTTACGATTATTAGGCTTGAATCAGTAAACGATTTTTGACGACACATACATTTTTTAAAACCACATACAGGCTTTCGATATTTCCATAATGAGTGGAAAGCGAGTCGGCTTGTCGCTTCTGAAGAAGTATGAAATAATCAACGAAGATTAATCGACACAGAAGCCGAAGTCAGAGATTGCGCGGGAGTCCGGCATCCCGAAATCAACATTGTTTACGATCTTAAAATTGAGGGACGAGATCGTTTATGCAATGAAGAAGGAAGGACGCAATGCAAACGTAAAAAAACTAAGGCGTACTATGGTACTATGTGGACTTTTTAAAATAAAAAAAAAAAAAAAAAACAGTTGTTCGGCCATTTAATGTGTCAGACTTTTACTTTATTGTGTGTTTTTTTAGTGTCCCGTCAACGCAGTGATAATAGTAAACAAATGAACTGCCTAATTGATCACGTTTGTTGGATATTATATCTGGTAAGTTTTATACTTGTTTAATTGTCGTTTTTTCGTGATTTGTTTTTCCTTGCGTACTCTTCAATAAATTTAAAAGTTTGCTTGTACAACCGCTACGACTATGCTGTTAACTAACACTACACTTTTAAGTGGGGGCTATTTCGTTACATTTTATTTGTCCTGAACAAAATATTTTACACATTGACATGTAACTTTAATATTTTAACTGAGCGATAACGTAACGTCACAGTGCACGCCCGCGATTATCTTTCAGTCGGTCTCAAAGCAGAGCAGGCTGACGCGCTGAAGAGGACAGCTGCTGTGGCATTGATCGGCGCATGCGCGCGCAGCCATCTCCGGCACGTACCTCTCTCCCCCCCGCCCCTTAACCATATCCTCCCGGCCGGCCGATAAAAAGCAAGCGGCGATACGCACGTAACGTCGTAACCTCACAGCGCGTGACTTTCTAAGTGTTCACGGCATAAAAGAAAAGCCCCGAGAGTGGAATACACTATCGCCTTTTCTATAAAAGAAGCTTAGTCATAAATTTCGTTTATAGCCAAGTTTAAATGTACGACTTATTATTGCTTAAAATGACCGAACATGGACTTAATGCGAAAACGGCCTATTTTTACATATAGAGGTTCCAAACGGGTCCGAAATCTTGTAACGACCACCTCTCTATAACGACCCTAATCTCGGGAACCGTGAGGGGTCGTTATAAAGAAGTTTAACTGTATTGTAATGAAAAAACACAACAGTTTACTTCATAATCCTAACATTTCACATAATGATAAATCTTTAGATAGTAACCCAAAACTATCAGCACCATCATTCACACCAGTTTCAAATTCATCATCAATAAATGCACATGTTGTTAAATCAGAAGCATCAGTATGTACGTTCTGATGTCCACCGCTGTTGTACATGTTCTAGATGCACAGATTCAACCACATTTGTGCAGGGTGCTTTTAGACTCAGCATCAGAATCAAATTTTACAAGTTCTAAGTTTGCACAAACACTGAAATTAAAGCAATTCAAAATTTCGTCATCTGTATTGGGCACAGGCTTGACAGCCACAAGAACAGATCGTACTATTCAAGCAACAATTCAATCAAGATTTACATGCTATAAGGCCATACTAAATTTTACGAAAAATCACATCAGAACTACCAACCACAACAATCGACATACACAATTGGAACATTCCATCAAACATCAATTTAGCAGATCCAAGTTTCAATCAACCACAAGTAATAGACATGCTCATTGGGGCAGAATTGTTCTTTGAACTTCTATGTGTTGGTCAATTCAGACCAACATCAGGAAACATTCTTATGCAAAAAACACATTTAGGATGGATTGTTTCTGGTACTGTTTGTATATCACCACTGTCCAAATACTTAAAAATATGTGTTTGTTGAGTGTTCAGGACAGTGTACATGAACTAAAAAATCTGGGAGATTGCAGATCTCAACAAAGGGCAATTTCACATTAACTGAAAAAGCTTTTTTTGAAAAACTTTCAAAGAAATGCGCATGGTAGTTTTTGTGTAAAACTTCCTGTTCTTGAGTTATAAACAAATTAGGCAATTCATTTGACACAGCTCTTCCAAGATATTACAGTCTTGAAAAAAGTTTTATGTTAAATCAGTCACTACATCAAAACTACCGTATTTGCCGGCATATAAGACGACAATTTTTACATATTTTTGGCCCTCAAAAATTGCTACTCGTCTTATATGAGGGTGCAAAAATTTTTGGTGGCCAAAAATAGTTTGAAAGCTAAGCTGTAAGCTGTGGAGTTGTATGATGTTTTAAGGAAATGAGTTTTTCGTCACAAATGAAAACGAGTGCCCCGTTTATTTTTAAAATTTACGGTACGAAAATTTGATGAGTCATTCATAATAAAGGACACTTCCTCGCAGCGAAGCGGCGATCGATACGAGCTAGTGCCGAGATACTTCGTCTCGCCAGCCTACAACTCTCGGGCAGAGAAAACAACGAACTTGGCCCGCATGCTTTCGTCCTTTGTATGGCAAGCACAAGACACTCGGGCGGAAAAAACTAGCATATAGGTACCATACCACACATTCATGTGTCTACCGTCTAGTGCTAGGCTGGCGGACAACAGCACACAGGAATGAGATGACCTTGCAAGCAGCTGTTGTTGCCCGGCGTTGCCATGTAGTGCGCGGCGTGCCTCTGTCCGGTATTTGAATTTTATTCAAGAATTCAAAGATCATATTAACTCACAAATGTTTGGATTTTGTGATGCTTCAGAAAGAGGCTATGGAGCATGCATCTATATCCGAAGTGAAGGCACAACAGGTGACATTGTATCCAGATTGTTGTGTTCAAAATCAAGAGTAGCACCTCTCAATAAACAAACTATGCCTCGATTAGAACATTGTGCAGCAGTATTACTTTCAAGGCTAATACAAAAGGTCGTGGAATCTCATCAGTGGACTGTAACTAAACCCATTCTCTACACAGATTCCACTGTAGTGCTACACTGGTTAAAATCTCCGTCATTACAATGGAAAACTTTTGTTGCCAATAGAGTCGCAGAAATACAAAGATTGACACGCAATTGTGAATGGTGACATGTTCAATCACATGACAATCCTGCAGATCACATCACACGAGGATTGACACCATTAGAAATTATGAACACGAAGATGTGGTGGCAAGGCCCATCATGGTTAAAAGATATCAAATACTATAATGTTGCAATAATACCAATACTGGAAGAAATTACAGAAAAAGGAAGGAAACTACTACTTTGAACGCTATTCAATTACATAACACAGAAAACAGATTTTCGTCATTTTTAAAATTGAAACGAGTCATAGCCTATTGTCTTAGATTCATCCACAACATAAAAAACAAAACCTACAGAACATATGGATCACTGTCAGTTCAAGAATTACAACATGCACAAATGTTTGTTAAGGCTGGTTCAAGCACAAGCATAGATGCCGGCATATAAGACGACAATTTTTACATATTTTTGGCTCTCAAAAAGTGCTACTCTTCTTGTATGAGGGTGCAAAAATTTTTGGTAGCCAAAAATCATTTGAAAGCTAAGCTGTAAGCTGTGGAGTTGTATGATGTTTCAAGGAATTGCGTTTTTCGTCACAAATGAAAACGAGTGACCCGTTTATTTTAATAAATTTTACGGTACAAAATTTGATGAGCGTCATTCATAATAAAGGACACTTCCTCGCAACAAAGCGGCGATCGATGAGAGCGCGTGCCGAGACACTTTGTCTCGCCAGCTTACAACTCTCGGGCGGAGAAGACGAGGATCTAGGTCCGCATGTTTCATCCTTTGTCTCGCAAGCACAAGACTCTCGGGCGGAAAAAACGAGGCTATAGATACCGTACCACACACTCATGTGTGTACCGTCTAGTGCTAGGCTGGCGGACAACAGCGCACAGGAATGTGATGACCTTGCAAGCAGCTGTTGTTGACTGGCATTGCCATGTAGTGTGCGGTGTTTCTCTGTCCGGCGTTGCCAAGTCGCCCACACCTGCCGGCAAATGGAGATATCGCCGGCCGCCACCGTGCATTTCCTTGGCTCTTGGGCGCGCGGTAGGCAGTAGTAGTCGATGTTATTTGTTTATGTGTCTATTATGATGTTTAAATGCCGGTAATAAATGCATCGAAAATATATAAACTAAATTTTTAATGTTTCTGGCAAAGGAAAAAAATAATTTTCCGTCTGGAATTTCAAAATTAGTAATTTACTTTTTTTTCAAGATTTTGTACCTTCAAAACCATGACTCGTCTTATATGCGGGGTCGTCCTATATGCCGACAAATACGGTAGTAAAGAACTTCATGATATATCTAAGGGACAGCAAATACTGTCTATCCCATGTAAGAATTCTGTGTTTTGTTAGCCGATGCTACCAATATTTTTAACACGTGCCAGACACGTGGCGACCATTTAAAACAACAGGACGTGACCGTATGACCTGATGAAGTAGTAGTGGCAGCCCTGATCAACAAATCGGTTACGTTTCATCGCCGACGCTGAAAGTAGTGTGTATTATACGTGAAAAATAAGTACGCATTTTGGAGGAAACGTAATATAATAACACAGCTTCGTATCCAGCATTAGTCAGTTAACTATTTTATTATATTCAAATCGCGCAATTTTATAACTAATTTACAAACAACCGCACCATTATCAGTCGACATGTAACCAAAACAAAGCACGGCCATTTGCGAGTGTGAAACGTTACCGCGTTCGCGTGTGTTTGAGGTTCTTTTAATGTGTTAACTTTATTATTCTGTGCATATATGTAATATATTGTAATGTGTGGATTATAAAACCCAGCCTGTAATCGCCAATGGGATATTATGACATCCAGCAACCAAAACAAAGAGCGGGCATTTTGCGTTGCGTAGTGTTTCAGGTTGAGCTTCTCGTGTGTTCGTGTTCGTTTGAGATTCTTGTACTGTGTTATTTTCATATTTTGTGCATGTATGTAATTGTAATATATTGCAATGCAGGGATTAAAATACGCAGCTTGTAATCGCAAATGACAACGGGATATTAAGACGTGATTCGGAAGACAGGAACTTCAGCTGGCATGTCTACAAAAACATTCGGTAAATAAGAAGTACGTAATCCGTCCAGACAAAAGTGCTACATAAAATTTTAAAAATACTACCTAACTTTTATTTTAACAGAGTTTGTGGGTAAACACCTACGGTTCTTGTTGTAGTCTTCTATGTAAACATGCTTTTTCAATGCGCCAGCTCAATAAATTCTTTTTGTACGAAAATGTCCATGTTCTTTGTTTTAAGCAAGTAAGTGGTTAATATAAAGTCCACGTGAGATTTTGTGCTTACCATCAGCTGCAAAAATTTAGGCCTACATATGACCAAAAGAAACGGCCAGAAGACGTACGTCTATATATTTCCCGGTCATTAAAGTGTACTGGTTTCATGACATGTGTTAATTAATCAACAAAATATTTAAAGCTGATCTGGGCAATTAAGTCTACTCATGTTTGTTTATTACCAAGTTATATTATTTCCGTTTAGATTGTGAGAGCACAAATTTTTGCTATATAGCCTACAATAGTCACATGACTATAATAGGCTAACACTGATATTTCAAAGGTAGGCCTACCACAAAAGGTAAGTTTGTTTAATAGTCTACAACTGGAAACTTAAAATATACGGCTTTATGATCTGATAGTACAGAACCAAATTAAAGGCAACACGAAAAATAATTGTAATAATTCTTGCATGAATTAGCCTATTTTAATTATTATTAAAGTTTAAATATGTTTGCTTGCACTGTAATAAGCTCTTGGAACTTCAGTTTGCAGTAACCAAATAAGCTACTATTATTTAATCTTTTTAGATGTCAGGTAGAAAACATAAGTTGCCCATACGTGTTTGTTTATTTTTGGTAACGTAGAGTGCACGCCCGCGATTATCTTTCAGTCGGTCTCAAAGCAGAGCAGGCTGACGCACAGTAGGACAGCTGCTGTGGCTGTGGTATTGATCGGCGCATGCGCGCGCAGCCATCTCCGGCACTTACCTCCCCCCCCTCATCAAAGTCTATCCTCCCGGCCGGCCGATAACAAAAGCAAGCAGCGACACGGCACGTAACCTCACAGCGCGTGACTTTCTAAGTGTTCACGGCGTAAAAGAAAAACCCCAAGAGTAGAATACACTATTGCCTTTTCTCTAAAAGACACCTGGTCATAAATTTAGTTTATAACTAAGTTTAAATGTACACTAGACCCCCGATTTTACGAATACTCACGGTTCCTCTCATCACATTCGTAAAATCGCTACCTTCGTAAATTCGATAGTGGCTTATTTTGCCCCCCCCCCCCCCC
>PNEQ01102978.1:0-31007 GCA_003012365.1 Medauroidea extradentata
ATATATATATATATATATATATATATATATATATATATATATATATATATATATATATATATATATATATATATATATATATATATATATATATATATATATATATATATATATATATATATATATATATATATATATATATATATGCGTGTGTGTGTGTACTCATGTACCCTACTTAATTTTATACTAAAAAGTGTGTTAAAATGATCTTTGTGAGTCTTACATTACCATTACCAGCCTATTAAAGATGTTACTAAATGCGATTTGCCATTCAGGCATATTTATTTTATGTGCTTTTTCAACAATATTTAAACGGTTACCCTACGTGGTAAAATACTTTGAAAAACATTCGTATTATGTAATTACAACGTAAAACTTATTTACATTATCGTTTCACGATATTTTAGAGTAGTGAAAAGTGCACCAAACTAAATAATAATGCTTGTAGGCAAAATTCTGCAAACAGAAATTGAAATTAATTTTTTGCAGAATACGTCAGAACTCAAAGATTCTGTTTAATAACTGTTTTCGTACGCACTGATTATTGCGTAAGCAGTTGTTTGCTCACATATTTTTTTTTTTACCAAAATGTATATATATGCGTTTGTGTGTGTACTCATGTACCCTATTTAATTTTATGCTAAAAAGTGTGTTAAAATGATCTTTGTGTGTCTTACATTACCATTACCAGCCTATTAAAGATGTTACTAAATGCGATTTGCCATTCAGGCATATTTTTTTATGTGCTTTTTCAACAATATTTAAACGGTTACCCTACGTGGTAAAATACTTTGAAAAACATTCGTATTATGTAATTACAACGTAAAACTTATTTACATTATCGTTTCACGATATTTTAGAGTAGTGAAAAGTGCACCAAACTAAATAATAATGCTTCTAGGCAAAATTCTGCAAACAGAAATTGAAATTAATTTTTTGCAGAATACGTCAGAACTCAAAGATTCTGTTTAATAACTGTTTTCGTACGCACTGATTATTGCGTAAGCAGTTGTTTGCTCACAAATTTTTTTTTTACCAAAATGTATTTTCCTATGAATGCTTCCTATCGCTGATTCTGTGCTGATTTTTATTTTATTTGGTGTTTTAAATAAATAAATAAGTAAATATATATATATATATTCACTGCAACACAGTGTATATCACAAAATTTGTGCGATTTACACACCCCGTATTTTGCACATAGGCCTACTCAAAATTTAAATCGACATTCAATTATTTATTCACACGTATTTGCCTCAAGTTCAGGGTACACAAATTTAAAAATTTTACGGTTTAATTTAAGCAGTGAAACTGATTTTAATTAATTAATCTCTAACTTAGATATTAAATGAGAAAGTATAGTGTCCGTTCGATTCTGGAAATTGTTTCAGTAAATCATATTTTTCACATACGTAAATGATTCTGTGTTGAGCACAGTGATAGGGAATTTCTTATTTTGTATTAGAGCGAAACGTCGCAAAAATATTTGTAGTAGATTACTTAGCATGATATTTTACATGCGGCGTAACATTTGCATCTTTGTTAGAATGTATGAACTCTTTCATCCATTTACCTAAATTTTTTTAAAGACAAAGTCCTGCCTTGACTTGATAAGCTATATTGAAATGAAGGCGCAGTGGCATAAAATATAAAACACAAATTCATTACTTTTAAGAAGATAGTAGCTTAAAAGTTACAAAATTTTCAATGGACTGAATTGATCTGAAATATGTATTTTGTTGTAAAATTTAACAAAGTACCGTTTTACTGAACGCAAGCACGTAGAAATATACAAAATTTCCTATGTCGTTTGACGTATTTAATATCACAAATGTATATTTTGTATTAAATAATATGTTTACCTATGCAAACTTTTGCCTATGTTAAATGGATATATGTTTTTTAATATAAATTGTAAATTATGTTATCATTCTATATGTCCAGTTTTGATTCGTTCTTGTGCGACTTATGTAACACTTTTTTTATGTATCGCCTTACATTATTTATATTACCGTTAGTTTTAAGAAATTTCGTTACTCATTATGGTTCTAAACTGGAATTAACTACCTAAGTATTTTAATTATACAATTTCCTGCTTGTATATTATCATGCTTCGATAGAAAACTTTACATGAAAATAAAATGTTTTACAGACGAATACATGACGGAACTTGAATTTTAGCCATCTTGTTTGTTCGCAACATCTCCCAAGCTTTACGTTAAATTTTTTGAGAGTTAAAGTCAACATATACGGAATACGAAAATAATAGCAATTTAACGATGAAAGAATTGGTGTGCATCACACCCCTCCTGTACTTAATTAGAAAATAGCATATTTATCAAGCCGGATACTGTC
Organism: Medauroidea extradentata; assembly: GCA_003012365.1. Taxonomy (NCBI): domain Eukaryota; kingdom Metazoa; phylum Arthropoda; class Insecta; order Phasmatodea; family Phasmatidae; genus Medauroidea; species Medauroidea extradentata. The sequence continues at coordinate 2,356 of PNEQ01102978.1, forward strand.
CAGCTCTGATATCCGCTGCTTCCTTCCTTTGGGGGAAAAAATTCCATTCTGAACAAATCCCTTTCATTTGCAAATTTAATTCGAAAACGATAGCTTATAATTTCCTCAGTAATAAAACAAAGGCGTTATGGCCATTGTCCGTACAGCTTTGCTATATACAATGGCATATAGGGGCAGTTAATTACAAACCTTCACTGTCCTCGTTTCTTCCATTCTCTGCGATAACCTACACATCGTATCTACTAATGACATCAGAATGATAGATTGATGAATTGCCTTGCGACTGGCAAATTGCCTGAATATTTAATTGAGGAACAGTACATAGAATAAAAAACTGCTTCTGTCTCAGAATGCTAAAATAAATGTTTAATAAGAAATGTGCTATTTCTATCTAATGCGCTGTAGTCGTCATATTTTAATTTCTGCATTGAATACAAATGCCACAACAGCAAGTTTTAAGCTGATAAATAAATATTTCTAATTTACGGTTTTGTAAAGAAACGTCTGAATGAGTTTGACTTTAATGATTGGTTACTATTCATATAAGAGATGTGAGAAACCTTAATCGTTTACAATCCAGGAAGAAAGATCAAAATTTAAATCTGAAATATACATTAAGTTGTATATAATAATTAAACAAATATTTTAAAAGTCCCGATAGTTATTAAGTTTTAATGAGAGACGATGTAATGTATTTGTGTATATTTTCCTGCTTCTTTTCTGTCTACGAGAAATTAGTTTATTAAATTTCCCTGATTCATATTATGCTATATTTATGTTCCCATTCACTAACATTTCATTTCTACTAAACGAAATTTTAATGTACGGTCAATTTTCTACCAATTATGAGAGATTATCTGACGTGTATATTTTTTCATATGATATTTAGTAGAGAAAAGATTTGGGTTAACTTTGTGATAGTAGTCACAATTGCAATCAGGCTTCAGTAGCATTGACACCTGATATTATTCAATACTCACACACACACACACACACACACACACATATATATATATATATATATATATATATGTGTGTGTGTGTGTGTGTGTGTGTGTTATGGAATGTGTCTGTGTTTTTGTGTAGGTGCAACAAACCGGCTCATAGCGGGCATCTATCATCATACAGAAATTCGATCAAAATTTATCATAATATATATTGTTACCATTTCTTTCATAACCAACATCTTATTCCGACACAACCATTTTTTGGTAAAATTAAACATGATTAGAAAAATTTATAAAACCGCAAAAAAAACATTCATTTAACACGCTGTTAAATTAAACTTTCCGAAGGACACATGGAAGAAAAACAATTCAATATTTTTTTTTCACGTTCAAATATTCACACGAGAAGACATACTAATCAAATATGTACTTATTATTCCGGGTTTTGTCTTACAATCGGAATTATCCCTTAAACATATTGCTTATATAGCATTTTAACAGTGCTTAACAAAATGTATGAAAAAATTGTATTTAATTATTGGTCTTCTTGTAAAATGTAAAAAGTAGACATAAACATTTAAATTATGTACCAAAAAATGTTACATAAGCATTCTTATTAAAAATCTGATATTTTAAAATAGAGAACCACGAAGCGAAACTGAGAACGTTGTATTTTTAATATTTTGTATAATTGTTATTAAACAAGACATGTGTTTTACCTTCTCAACAAATGAAAGTTGTTTGACACTCATCGTTCGTTACATAGGGTAGTCCTAAATATTAAGCTTTGTAATCTATGTTTCCTAAATACTGCTTTGTTGTATCTTATTTTATAACCGGTCTGTACAGGAATATTTTATTTGTGAGTGCTCCTCGCTTAGCATATTATAGTTGTATAAATGATATTTTATAATAATACTCCTAAACAACATAAATTTGATTCGGTAATTTTTGTATATTACTTACTGAATTTAAATTATTCCGAAAACGAAAGTCTAATTTTTCGTTAGCATATAAACCCTTAATTCTTGTCGTCACTATACGCCAATAAATTATAATATATCTAGAACACCTAAACAAATCTATAATACAATTAATTTTGTTATTAATTTATATTTGCAATTAAGTTTTACAAATACATTGTGATCGCAAGTTAATTTAGGTACGTTGTTCGGTCATCAAGAATGAGTCTTGTAGCAAATTATAACATAAATTTTAATTAAAATAAAACATGGACAAATTAAACAGTCCCTTAAAAACAAATAACAAAAAACTATAAATTTATTAATTACCTGAAATGCGCTTGCGACCACAAGTAAACAAAATATGAAGTTTTCATTAGCAAAGATGAAACCGAATAAGTAACTGTAACAAAAAAAAATATTTTGCGAACATTTGTTACAATTACATAACATAATCACACATTTTAAATTACAACGAAATTCTGTTTTTGGATTAATGCGTCATTTGGGTGCCTTGTTTTGTTCTATTCTGTACCAATTTCGCTAATTTTAATAACCAAGTTGATTTTATTACCACTCTCCCGACACATATAAGGGTCAACCACAAAATTTTTTTCATATCAAGGAACCTTTATATTGTTATATACAATTTTTTAATTTCAAGTATATTTGTAGTTTATAAAACTTTGTTACCCTACAGACACTGTGTATATCAAATTTAATAAAATACTATTTATTTATTGTCGTACAGTTTAAGAATTACTGAAGTATTTATTGCATAGAAAACGTGTTATTACTATAACACACAGTTTATGTTGTAATGCATAAAATAATTGTAATTCATAATTTTTATAAATTAAAATTAAATAATCACTGCGAGATATATATATATATATATATATATGTGTGTGTGTGTGTGTGTGTATAAAGATTTATGACCAACAGTAACAGCTGTGTAAAATACAAATTTACTTAAATACATGAGAGTGTATATAAGTATATATTTATAAACATGCATTATGATTTAATCACAAAACGCCTTAGTTAAAAGGAACGATTGTACACTGAAATATTGTAGAAATTACGCGCACGTGCACAGCGTCAGGTCCAGGTTACCATATCATTGAAATTTTAATAATATTTTTAAACTAGGGTGTACAACAAACTGAACTGTTTAGTGGTTTATTCCAATCCTAGCGGATGTTATCGAATCGCGGAAACCCCGGAACAACATAAAAGGTCTATGCACGAGAAAATGAGCAAATAAAACGAAAGAAACAAACCGAGGAAGCTAAGTGGCCGTATTCTACAAACATTTTGAGATAGCACTATAGTCGGTATATAATGCGCACCAAAGGACAAAATAAAAAAAACGAGAAAAACTAGGAAAAAAAAATTCAATCAGACAAGGACCAAACAAGACGTATAACAATGGCGACATTGATGTACGAAAGACGAGAACAACACAAATGAACACTGCAACAGAGATTATTGTATACAAAACAAAAGAAAACAATGAAAAAAGTAACACAGACAATAACGACAACAGATGCGACGTTTCAGGAACATGTATCTGTTCTCGTCAGAAGACTGACTTATAACACCATTTATTTTCTGTCGGGGGTTAAATACGAAAGATACATAGGTCTATTTTCTGTAACTATACACTGATAACTGAAATATTTTACTATAGTTGTTAACATCTAAGAAATCCCATGAAACCGTACAGTCAATATATAGGTATAGTGCTTATCGGGCTGCGAAGTAGCAAAATCCATATTCAAAAATGTATTTCACGTGACCTGTGACGTATACGGTATGGAGAATGTGTTTATAAAAGTTGCAATGTTTATGCTTACTGGTGTTTGTTTATTGTTTCATGTGAAACTTTTCGAATTCGTATATCGTATACTAATCAACTACAGCATCAATGGCGTCATCTAAGACTAAAGCCATCAAACCGTTATTCGCCATAGTTGCAAGCAACGAGAATTTTTACAAGCGTAGCAGCAACCTAGTGATTTTCTTCAGTAGTTGACCACAATGTTCTACACCAGAAATGATAGTATGTTCTCTATAGAAAGCTAGCAGTCCTTCTCTGTTACAAGCGTTTAACAGAACTGTGTTATGCATAAACCGACTACATGCCATTTGCCACTAGCGTATTAAATATTTTTTAATTAAAAAAAAAACCTTCCTTAGATGAGTATTTTATTTATTTATTCTGTTACTGTAAATTTTGCCTTTGTAAAACTAAAATAATTATTGTAATAATTGTTCAAATATGATAAATTGTAGGCATGTTTCATGGGGACTTACAACTGACGCATGGTTAGTTTATGCTTACAACACCCTGCCTACGATCACGTCAACGATTGTCACATGCGATGTTCTAACCATGGTCTTAGAATAACAGAACCGGACGCCAGCCTATCTACCATTGCTATTGATTTGACCACTTTATGACTGAAAGCGCCACTAGCAATAAAGTGTTGTTTTAACAAAAAAACATAAATGCAACTCTTGTAGCAAATACAATAATTTTTCAGTTGGCCAACTGTTGGTAGAAGCGGCCAACGTTCGCTAGTATGATGGTCTACTTTTGCTGGAATGAATGTTAATCAAGCCTTGTCAGTAAATATGTGTGTAGTTATACTGAAATAATTTTAATGTAGGTAAATTAGTTTAAAAATACTAACATATTTCAGTTTACGGTCCACAAGCAGACTAAGCAAACTAGCCCACAAGCATCTAAGTTTAATAAGAATGATTGTAGTACACTTGTGGTTAATGTGTGGGTGATTTCATTATGCATCATGTATGCCCCATGTGGCTACGGGTGCATTCCGAATGTTTACTGCCAGTGGGCTGCTTATCACGGTCAGATTTGCACAAGTGGGCCAGTTGATGTTTGCTAAATGCGATTCTACCAGTGCTCATAGCGGCTACGGCACGAACTTGCTACTCGTATTTCCATTAAACGCAATGTTAAATTATTGCCAGTGATGCCAATCAGTCATTTGAGGGTCAGTTTTCAAATCGATGGGGCCGATTAAATATCGCTATTGAGAGGTGCAGCGCAAAATTTGCTCCTGCGCTGCGTTGCTTTGGTATTAAATATACACATACGCAGGTACAAGTAGTCACGTGACAGGCACAGAATGCCTGAAAATCTACGCCTAGCAAATGGCCCGACGCAGGTCCATCTACGCCGTTCGCGCATGTGCATCGGATAATTTTCATGTGTGCGAAAGTGAATCAACATAAAAGTTGGTTATCTTTATTTGTACGCAGTGTTCTATGGATTAATTATGTTCCTTTTCGTGCACACATCTTAGCTTTTAATAGTTACGAAATACAGTAAAATTACGAAACTGAAATGTTTTTTACTAAAAACGCAATTCAAAATGGACGACGATTCATTATCCTTTTTGCGGAATATGTTTTGAGGGAATTGTTCCGTGGCTCACGACGAGAAAATAGGAATTGGTTAGTTAGTTCACAGAGTTAGTGTACCCTTAAAACGTTTATGCAAATGATAACGTAAATAAATAGTGAAAATATTTTGCAAGTAATTGTTACGCTAATTGCTTAGAACAGTGAAAATATATCTTATATTTTCCTTGCTTGGAAGGAATATTTCAACATTACATCTTTCTCGCCGACTTGTTTCCACATTACACGTGCTTTATATTGAAGAGTGATTCTGTTGAGATTTTCTTGATTTCATTAAGTTTGAGGACTTACGTTTTAGTTTAAAGTCTTTCACGAGACTGTTGTCGCTGTCTGCACATATCACACCTAAGCCTATCTCAGTGAACATTAAACTTGCAATTATCTAGGCCGAATTAAATTTATTGTAGTGTAGTTGTAAGAAAGCCTCTGTATTCACTACATATTAGAATTTAATTATTTAGAAATAATAATCGTAGGGCCTATTACGATCTGATGGTTTATGACTCGCTGAAAGACGAAAGCCACATGTAAGCCACTTAGGCAGTACACTCACAATTACTGCGCCACATAAGTTAAAAAACTAATGTGAATTTGAAAACTATGACACTCAAATTAACGCTAGTACAAATACAATGTGTATACATATTTTTCGCTCTGATCGCGTCACCGTCTATCTATTTTCCGTTAGCAACATAAATTATGTAAAACCTGGTTACAGACGAAAACCACTCTGATATATTAATATTGTGTTACGAAAATGCTGCTCTCCATAAATAAAGCACTAAATAATTCACGAACAATCTCATTAAACAAAAATGAACACACGCATTCACTATACTGAAAGAAAAAATTAGGAAAAAAATATTTTTCACACTTCAAAACACAATTACGACATATATAATGAAAACTTTGTAACAGTTGTCCTTCATACCTTGATATAAAGCTACACTTCTTACATCCTTGTATAAGCACGAGAAGGCTGCACAATTTGAGGTTACGAAAAATATAACCGACACATTACTTTCAGCGCGAGAAATTGTTCACTGCCACACGGAAGCTATATCTGCATGTATGTTCGTGGGTTGTCAGACAGAACTGCCACCCAAGTGGCAGTGAGAATGATGTTACAAATTTTCTGATTGGCTTCTGTAAGTTGGAGATGGGAGGCAGTTGCGCTGAGCCAAAACAGGCTCCGCTCCTTGCGTCTTGCGATGTCGAGTATATTTAATTCCAACTATGACTAGAGGTGCAGGTGCACAGCAAATTTTCCTAGCGTTGCGCTGCGTCGGTGCGAAACGAAAGTGGTGATATTTAATCGGACACCAACTTTCCAGACCTGTTCCTATATATCAATTTTTTTTGTTGAAAAAAAAATCTTCCCCACCACCCAAAAAAAGCACTATCTTTCCTCCAGTACGTCAGCGTTCAATTTAGTAATGTAACAAAATAGGAGCGTAATAGTCTCGTTAGTTTATAACGTATTCGACTCAGCCACACTGCAGGATAGTTTGCTACACTAGGAAAGTTAATTTCTTTGCGGTGCACTGAACAAACAAAATATTAATGTATAGTAAATATTTCAATGTCTATGAACTTCTCACAACAAATCGGAAAAGACCTCACAAATTTTTAACAGTTAGAACATGCTATTGTAACTGTGGATAGGGAAAACGAATCCTTCACCGAAAACTGCCGAAGTTTCCCTCCTCCGTCGGACAACTTACGCAACAAATTATAAACTTTACACTGAAACAAAAACGAATTACAATAATGCATGTGTACTAACGCATTTCATTAACAAATAGTCAGTTTTATTTCAAATTTAGACAAATTGAATGTCATAGCTAAAATTATATTATAAATCTGGCGATTCTGAGACGCCTTTCTTCGTTATTAATTGCGGATCCGCCATTACCGTTTTTATGCCTAATTCCTACGTACCAACGCTGCATTTAATTTATTTTAATATTGCCAAATGGTAAGTGTTGTCTTTCAGCTGTTGTATGTGCACATGCAATTCACCAGGGAGTGAAAAATAATAAAAATTCACTAAGAGAAACAACTATAATACGTTTTCTGACTAAGAGTTATCGATGACATTCAGTTTAAATTGTCTTTTATTGTTTTTCCTGACGTTGGTGTTAGGCAGATGTGAATTGTAGGCTTAAATCAGCCTACTTCAAGCATCTTCGGAGATAAATAGAAAGTTCACGTTATTTAACACTGGAATAAAAACTTCCTTATTACACGCTCCAGAGTTAGACAGACGTCCATAAAATAGTTAAGAACCATTCCGATGATGCTATCGAGTTACTGAATTCTGTCCTTACGTTTGTGAGTTACGAAGCGACAGGCAGTCATTCAAACAGACAGACATAGGCATCAAACGTAAAACTTTTTTTTTTAGTGGGGAGTTAAAAACAACCCGCGTACAGCACAACACTAAAACATATACGTCAAAAATTTTAATTTTCTCAGATGTTATTTAAACACATTTATATTTACCTGAATTGTTTTTCCAGTTGTGCATTTTAATCAAAACTATAAGAGTAATTTAAAGTCTGCAATTTCACATGAAACGTTTGTCCACATAATTATTTGCTATTACTGAAAAAAATATTGTAACCAAAATGTTACCACTGCTCTTATATCATATAGATAGCTGAATAAATTTAACGAAAAATGTGTCTAGGATTCGATATCGTAGGAACAACTCTGTCACAAACGGCAATCTATTTTTAATGAAAGAGCACACCAAAGTGGATTAAAATGTGATATTGGCAACTGGGCAATCTGGCGTGTCTTCCGCCATATTGGAATAAATAGGGCAGCTATTCATTTCAATTTTGGAGTATACCTCGTATTCTAGTAGTCCGATTTAGATTTAGGGTTATTCATATTGCAACTTTCTTACGTATCATTATTTAAAGTCTTAACATTATTTGTCTAGCTGCAAAATCTTTATGTAAAAATAAAAAATTACTTTCCAGCTTAAGAGGCCGTGCCAGCGTTTCAAGCGCATGTATGCAACCCGCATTAACCCCATTTAAATCAAAGCTAATCTTACTATCGCTATAGCAATAAGAGTATTACACCTATCAACATTATCTTCGCTCTTTATTAAAGACACAGTCGTTCTTATTTTCCCTGCTTTCGGCAAAATCAAGTAAAACAAACTGTTATATTATCAACGTGATACAAAAAGAAAGTTAGTAAAACCATTATTTACACTTGACTTCGGCGAACGCAGTGATAAAAATAACGACTATGTCTTTGATATAACGCGAAGATAATGTTGATGTATAATGCTCTTACTGCTATAGCGATAGTAAGATAAGCCTTGATTTGTATGGTGTTAATGTGGGGTTGCATACATGCACCTGGAACACTGGAACATCCTCTAAAAATTGTTACTTCCCTAGTTTTGCAATGATGTGGTTTTAATTTTTGTATTAGAAAAATAAACCTCATTCTAGTAACATTTTTTTTTTACTAATTGGCAAATTTATCTTATACCGGTCTGTTTTCCCGGACATCAGGTACAAAAATGGTTACCAAGTTATCAGGTAATAATTTGTTTAATATACAAATTCCATAGATCCCAGTACCACAATTTTGTGGTCATCCGGAGCAAAATAATAAGTTGTTCTGAACTTAATATAAATATGCGGAAATGGTGTGTGTGCCCCCAGCGCTACGTTATGGAACCTGAGACGAATAGGTGGTCGTTATTTCAGATCCGATCTATGTGAATCTTCGTACGAAAATACTTTCAGCATACGTCTAGATTACATTTTAAAATATAGTTAAATACGTTAAGTGATTTATAACTAGTAGTGAACTAAAGTCCTGTAATTTGTGTGCTAAAAAAATTAATGTTGCTAGGAGGGGTATCTGACCCGCGGAAACCAGGCCACTTCTTGCGAGTAGTCAGCTTGCCTTGCACAATGCGTACCTTGCGAAACAACAGTGGGTCCCACTGTAGAGTCAAAGAACACTATAACGAGACTAAAAGTTTCAATATTTACAACGTGATGATATAGTATAGTTTGTTGTTCATTTTAGTTTCGGCATAAAAATAATTTAATTTCCTTAGTAGGATTCCGTCTAAGAGTAAGAACTTCACGTACATCAGAATTTCACCAAAGTTTCGAAAATGTGTTTAATTTGCTTTCCATTCTTGGAGATACAAAAATAAAGACTTATACTATGTGTTTCTGACTAATGTACACAATCGAGAAAAGTCACAAATATGTACGAGTCAGTCCTTTATTTTTTTATACTTTCAGAAAATAAGATTAATCTGCCACACTTTAAAACATTTTTATAATGTTTAGAGATGATGTTATATCGCGAATTTGTTTGAAAACGCAGTAGTTTCTTGCAGCATGTATGACGGGGTGATATATGTTTGCACACCAATAACAGGAATGAAATATTACAATATAGAAATTCTTATTGGCTCAGTCAAACAGGGTAACAGCTCCATTTAAATGCGAAATCCAGTAATCTTTTGATAAACTGAACGTACATTGAAGCAAAGTAAACAGTCAAGTTTACCTTTAGGTCAACCATACTCTCTAAACATCCTGTACAATTTTGTCTCTCATAAGTTATTTATTTAGCAACACGTTTCATAGATTTAAAATAATTTTAGTTTGATTTTCATTCGTATTTGCGAACACAGGTACCGTTTGAACACTACTTAATTTTTCTTACAAATTGTATTGGCGTGTGCAATTGTTTTTTCTTATGAAGAAATAGATATACTCTACGACAGGTGTAAACTGATCACAATATTACCAAAATGAGGTAAAATTTAAACTTCTCCTTCAATATTCTTTCCGGGATATAATAATTTACTAGCGCTAAATACAAGCGACCATTTCAGGAGGGCTCTTCATCTAAGGAATGCTAATTCCTCATTCGCTGAAGGTGTTTGGCAGTGGAAATCCCTCGGGAGGCGATGGAGAAACTGAAAAACAAGCCGACACGGACGAAAGTCGTCATTAAAATGGGCGTTTCTGAGCTCGGGATACCTTTCCACCCTGCGTGCTCTCATGAATAAGGCATGTCTCGTTTGCTTATCATGGCGACACAAGGCCAGCTGGCTGCGAAAGACGCTAACACCACACCCACACCCACACACATTTTCACGTGCACGTGAAATGGGAAGGGGGACACAGGCGTGGCGGGCTTCGAAACGGAGGGAATGGTGTATTTCCCAAGCGACCGTTTCGCCGTTTTGCAGAAGAAATATGGAAATGGAAGGTTGAATCGCTAGCGGAATGGGAGCCGAGTAAAGTGTTCGGAACTGTCAAAAAATATACGTCTTGTTTCAGAATTTCTCAGCCACGGGCTGTTGTGAACGTGTTGTGAAAGCTGAGATTTTCGTGTTGCGAAGGAATCTTTATGCCTAATGAACATTGGTAGATTAGTAAGTTGTACAGGACAAACACAATACTTTTTTTGATGAAATCCTGTTTCCTTAAAAATGATTTATGTAATCATCGAAGTTGATCGTTTATCCAATAATTTCACAGTTATTATTATTTCTCTAAGGAATGTTAAAATTAGATGCGTTAGCCTTGGAAGCTCTTCAAATTACGTATAACATTTTGTCGTTCGTTTTTGTAAACAAAGTTACCATCGAATAAACAATTTGAGCAGATTAGTTGAGTTTTTGCAATGCTTAACTGTATAAATTAGAAGGTAACATAGAATTCAATATTGTATAATTTATTATATATGTTCATACACAACTATAGTAACTGAAATATTAAATATGGAGACGCAATATGTTTTATAAAAAGCACCGTAATCATAAAGAAATGTACTGAAATCCCATTGCTTACGTGTCAAGTCAAATGTTAAGAGTATTCACTTCCACTGCAATAGAACATATGCTGTTGTTTTGAAACTAGTGACATGCACGAGAGTACGTTATTTTATTCTGAATTTCCAAATATTCACATTTCCGAAACATGTAAAATGTAATACATTTTCATAGGAATAATCGTTTCTCTCTTTCTGCTTTGGAAACAGTTTCTCAGTACCTGAAATACTTTTAAAATTATTACTGCAGAAAAATATTTAGCAGCTACTTTGGTAGGCTGTTTAGTGCTATGAGTCAATAACTCAAGCATAAATATTTTGAGACGATATTAAAATGCGTCTAAATGTAGGCATTTATGGAGGGAAAACTCTTCAAATGACAAAATGAAAGGGTATGTAGAGAGATATTTAAAAATTAATTTCACCATCATTTACTTCCATTTCCATGCCAGTCTACTAAAGGTATTTATTTTAAGTTAAATTTTTGTCATGAAATTTTTGAATATAGATCAGCAAACTGAAAACCGACATCACACACCTAAATTCTTGCTACGAATGCGGTGGTTAAGCACATTTTAACGGTAGGGTTTTGGAAATGACTAAATAGCAAAAAAAGGCACAAAGACTAAATGTCTAAATGTGATGTTTCTGGTTGCGTCCCTACAGTAAAGGCAAAATTTTTTAAAATTAAAATTGTAAAGTAAAAGTACTTAGTTTGGCTAAGAATGAACTATATAGAAAATGCTTATAATAGTATTTAAAGCAAAATGGTCACCGAGGAGAATGCGAATCAATGTCGTAAGCCAATATCATCCACATAAAATCCAGCCAATATTGCAGTCTGACGAAACTGCTGCAAGAAAACCCGCCATTCGCGACATAAAGCAGTGCTTCTTCACTTAGGAAATTTGAAGGAAAAAAAGTAAATTTTAAAGGGAAATCGCCAATGCCAAATCCAAGATGGCACCGATGTGTTGGGTTATACAAGATGCCAGTTGTGACGTCACAGGTGGCTCAGAGTTCCGATCTCTCGACCAGTATCCGAATCCGATTCTGAAATCCTTTGTATCAAACATTCCCAAACTATATTACTATCGTAGAATAGAACATCTGTTTCACTCCGTTTGCTTGTTTCGTTTGTCTGTTACGCTGGAATCGCAATATGACGACATACGGGACACGAATGCCATAACAGAAGCTATCAGCGAATCAGCTCCGAGGAATCTGTGGCGTCAGCACGACGAAAATGGCGGACGTGACGCGAATTCCGAATAGAAATTATATAGATTTTTTAAGTGTAGGAATTTAATTTTGTGACCAGGTGTCGGCGAAACTGGTGAATTGGTAATAAATTGCATTATTTTGTCCCAACAGAGATTTCTGTTTGTTTTTTATAAATAAATCACAACGTTTTCAGCCTAAGGATAGAAGAAATTGTGACTTTAATTCCGACACGTATGAATGCCGCAAACATATTAAAATAAATAGCAAACTTAGCCTACATAGCTGTCGAACAATAGGTACAAAGAGGTAACGTACCATTTATATGTTTTTTTTTTTAACTATGTGTGGTGCGGCATCAAAATACTATTTGTAATAATGAGTATTTTTAGTATTTTATCGGCTCGGTTCGCGTTGCGTCTGTCACGCTATTGATATTACAGCATTCTAGAGCCCACGATTTTTTGTGAAAAGAATTCTGCAACAATGTGCCTCAATGCGTTATGTGCACATATGCAGCTCTGCTTCGTGTCCGTGATTGGCTGTTTTAAATCTCAGCGTCTTGGGGATTTACCCACAAATTACAAACGTGTGGTGTCGCAGTAAACTTGTTCCTATTGGCACAAGTCAAATAAGCCACGTCTGTGCAATTATACATTCTGTCAATAATCAAGTAGCAGACTTGCAGATGTGCATCTAAGACATTGAAACAAATTGTTGCAGAACTATTTTCACCAAAATTCGTGGGCTCTAAGCATCACCTATCCGCTTACTTACGCTGAAATATTACTGAAGAACGAGAAAGAGCGATAGTCACCATTTTGAATTCTTGTATTTTGTGACGTAACTTTTCTTCAGGGTAATTTTTTGGAACTTTAACATAACTACGGAACAGAGCATATAGATGGAGTTTTAGACGTCATAAGTCTTTATTTGCCGTTATTGTTCATAGATATTTAATTGCAGTTATGAAGGGTAAAAGAATTGTCTAAAATCAGCTTACATTACTTTATCGCTTTTTACAAAATGAATTAAACGCATAAATAATTTAGGGCAAAAATGTCAAAAATAAAAAAACACATAGATTAAATTGGTTCTTCAAACAAACATTTTTGATTTATACTCTAGACCAAATATTACGGCTTTAAAACAAAGAATTTGTACATCAGGTGTATAGTGGAATCTTAAAGTTCCAAAATGTAGCCAGAAGAAAAGTCATGACACAAAATACAAAAATTCAATATGGTGAGTATCACAAACTCTTAAAGAGTAATTTCCCTATTCTAGATCCGAAGGCCTGCGCACCGACTAAATTAAGCGGTGAGACGACTGACAGTCGGGCGAGAATGTTGGTCAGGACTCCTAGCAGGGCCTGCAGCGGCACGGCGGACTTCCTCCTGGGTCGGCGCGAGGTAAATGGATGCGCAATGGTAGGGAACATGGACAGACCTATTTGTTTGGGGTGGCTGGGGTTGGAGGTGATTTGTGAGCAAGAACAAGCGAGCAACGCACCGCCTCTTTCGTTTGCGCGCCCTCCTGGCATTAGCAGCTTGCTGGTCGGCGCAACAGGTGAGACATTCCTGCCCGCCTCTTCTGCCGGCCAGGGATAGTTCATCACGAACTTATCTCACTGCGATAATTCAACCAATATATATATATATATATCCTTGACGTTGGTAACGTGCGTAAAATGGATAGTACGAAAACAATCTCCATAAAAAAACACACATACTGGGTGTGTGAGTCCTGGGCTAAATTGGAGACGAAAATATTTGTGGCAAAATGTCGTACGATGACATTTTATGCGTGCAATGTGGCAACACCGTACGGAGATAGTCCCCTCATGCGCTCCACCACCAGGTATTATTTCATGTAGGTTACGTTTAGTAAACGTAGACTCATGTTTGGACTGCTCAGGATTTTAACCATCACATATAATATGCTGGTCAGACAAGTTTAAGTTAGATATAGGTGGAGCGCAAAAGGGGACTATGTAGGCCTACGGTGGTATTATAATGTAGTCGTTGAATATTTTGCCCCAAAAATTTATTTGTCCATTTTGTCCCAGGATTCACATGGTATGCATATTTATGCGTTTGTTTCTGGACAACCTGTAAATGCCAAACTTAATTGTGGACGGTCAAACTCTGTGGAAGTTTATCGACCGTATACATGACAACATTAACATGTACATGCGTGCGTTTTTGAGAAAGGAGGGGGAAACTCACCGACCAGTGTCATATTCGATTCCGACACGATTCCCACATGAGAAAATCTGGCAACCGACCCAGTGCGATAAAATAAATCCATAAACTTGTTCCAGTACAAAACATCCATTCATGTTGTCTGTGAGGAAAAAATACTTTTACAAGACGTTTCTCTAGAGAGAGAAAAACATATTATGAAGAGTAAAATTACACATGTGCAAATAATATCCTTCAAAACAAAACATCTGTGCCTATTAAGAAGATACATTTTTCCATTTGGAACTTTTTAATACTCTTTCACAGAATTATAAAAGAACTAAAATAGACATCAAGAACGGCAACAATGTAGAACTAAGCATTTCAGTAACTCATAATTTGTATTATTCTGTGTTAAACTTTTACGGAAAGTTTCCAATGTCTGAGAAAAAAGTCAATATAGGAGGCACACAAAGTGAAATCTATGCACTACGTATAACATTACGTTTCTCCAAACACCATTTTGGTAATTATAAAAATGAAATTCGTCTTCGGAGTTTAACTAGATACACAAGATAACTTGGTCAACGATGACCTAGTAAGCTAATGTTAAATAGTATTACAAAGTTGCTGCACTAGATGACTCGTGTCGAAATTGCCTAAATCAGTACACGAAACATTAATAATTTTTTCAAATTCGCAACACGTGACTAACAGTAATGAATACGTTCTTAATAAAAACAACCAACTTTTCCTGGTATAAATTTTCTACAAAAATCAAGAAGTCGAAGAAAAAATTGGATAACATAGATATTTCGCGATATATAATGTCTTACTGATGCCAAACATGAAATAAATAAGAAATATAACAGTATGATTACATTCAAAGTTATGTATCTTTGTTTGAGGGTAGCAAAATTATGTTTTATTACAATTATAAACTATGTATTACATGAAGTGTAATTATCATTTACAAAATGTAAAATATTTGTTAATACGTTTTTATATTTGTAAGATGACGTGCACTAAACGTTTGTAAATAATTCACTCAAAATTCGGTTTCCGGAACAAAAATCAGGGGAAGTATTAAAGTGTGTGAGGAGAGACAATGGTAACCCACTCCGTATCACAACTGAGTTATGCACATGTAAAATTAGGGTACAGTTTGAGAAAAAAATTAATTAAACCAAAATTGTTTATAAATTGTGGTTTAGTTATCGTGTTCAGACACATTGTGGGCTTAATATGATCGTAAATAATTGTTTTGCTAAACGATTTCAAGGTTTATAGATAAGCAGTAAAAATTATGTAATTGCACAAAATTAAAAAAATGTCTATTTATTGGTGTAGTAAACTATAAAAGTTTGGTGGGCCAGAAATATTACTATTACTACTACATTTTGTTGCCATTGGTTGTCACATTGCTTAATCTCTTATATGGGAATGCACAACAAGATTATCATTGTGTTCCTGCACCAAGTTAAAATATTGTAACCATTGTTAGGTAACAGTTGTCTTTCCACACGACTTTTAATTGAAAATATGCCTTCAATAAATGTTTTAAGATTGTATATAAAGAGAAGTGATAACATGTTCAAATCTCAAATAAATCTGATGTGTTCACATTTATTTAGCTACAACAAAGTTTGATTTGTTGCTTCAAGTAAAGTGGGAAACAACGCATTGTAAGCATTTTAAATACTTGTTTTTATTTATTTTAAGTTGATTTGCTCTAAAGCCTCTCTCACTTTCCGTTTGTTGTGACGACCTTAATCGCAATAGCTGAAGTTTCAATCAGAATAAAAGCGTGATATATACAGGAGGATAAAGAGGCACGTCAAATGGTCACTTCGACACGTACTCGGTCGAAAGAGAGCATGCTCGTAGCTTCGAAAAAATGGCCGGAGAGAGGGAAAAACCCTCGTGCCGACTTGTGTCGAACATCCCAGGGACGCGCGCCACAGATCGCAATGGTTGTAATGTATCGGTCCGGGGCTGACCTGTGGAACTCGCCGGGCGCTGAATTATCCGCCACAATTAAGCGGAGTGACCAACCCTCCCCCATGCTCCCTTTTCCAACTCCCCAAACCGCGCGGCCAATATGCGCATCATTACGCGTCGTCGGTTGGCTCTCCCCTGTGTTGGCTAGGGGGTTGGGGTCGCTGGGCGGGAGGGAGGAATCAGACCGTGGGATGTGGGCATGCTTGGTCGAAGTGGGGACGGGGGTAAGAGATCCGCCCGGACATATGAATTTTACATTTGCCCCCGGCCGGCTGTGAAGTGACCCGGCTCTATGGGCAGCTGATGGTCTCTGGACGGCCGATGGGAATAGTGGCCGGCATCACCTCGACGAGCTTCAAGATTGCAGTGCGAGCGATCTGATGGACATTGTCCCCGATGACCTTGACATTCACTCTCTCCTCCACCCCCACGAACCTCACACGATGCCTAATTTCTATACCCTCGGTTATAGAATTGGTAGGTCTATCGGATTCAGTAGCAAAGTTTATAACAGAATGGTTTGTTCCTGCTTTTACTTATTCAAATGATACCTACAAGGGCTATCAGAAAATTACATGAAACCCTAAATATTTCACTGTATCTCTGATGTATAATGTTTTTATATTTAAGTTGTAATAACTGCTTAAGAGTATAAAAAATGTGATCAGATAGAAACAATTTAGTGTGTATGTTCCTTGATATTTTTGCGCTAAAGTTACTTTATGCGTTAAATTCTGTTGTTCAAAAGAAATAAAAATAGTATATTAACTTTTTTCTTTTACTGTTTACGAATTGCATTTAATATTTAACGCGAATTTGGCGCATAGTTTTAAAGGAGTTATGCAAAAATTTGGTTCTCTTTGCATACATTTTTATTTTCACTCTAAATCTTCTATTTCTACGTAATATCAAGAATTTGTACATTAGGCGTGTAGTGGAATCTTGACCTCTGTTTAAATGCCAGTGGAGACGATTTCAATTTTTCTCTAAATTCTGAGAAACGCAAACGAAAATGGTGGACTAGATCTTAACGGTAGAAACGAAATAAATAGTGTCGTTATGATTGCCTAACCTGCCTACCAGCGTCATCGTCCGGCACGATTCCCACATGCTAAAATCCGGGAACTAACCCCACCGGGGATCGAGCTAGGATCGCCTTGGTGGGAGGTGAGTGGTTTGGTTTGGGTACAAAAACTACTACGCCCAGGAAAATACCTCTGTGAGGATGCTGCAACGTGGCTCACACGGAAGCAGAAATGCCAAGAGAAAATGTACACTCACACCGTTTCGAAATATTGTATATTATGAGGCAAGCTTGCACTATATCCTTATCGCTTTCCCCAAAATTTCACATCCTCCCTTTAATTATCGTCTTGCTAAGCAGACTATGTCACGCCACACGACCACTGACATTGTGCGAATCCTACTGGGATATTAGGCACCAAATTATTAATACTGGCAGTGCAAATCAGTTGGCCGACATTTTCATTTAAGATCATTCGACTGACCGACAATTTACAGCTTCCAGACATTGAGCTTAATCCCTTTTGTTTAACACCTGTTAGATAGGTTTCACATTCAAATAAAGAGAATATGACGTGTTTGAGTGCGAAAATATGTTTCGGGTAGGGAGTGAACCCGAAGGCAAGGTTTTACAGACCGAGAGGTTGACCTTTCAACCTAGAAGCCCTTAGGCGTCTGCGATTGGATGAGAGATGTCACGAATTGAGACCCTACAATTGAGGAGTGTGGAAATGTATGAGTGAGTAAGCGGTAGTATACTCCAACACGAGCAAAATAATTTGGGGCCAACCTCGTCGGGAGTCGAACCCGGATCGCCGTCTAGGGAGACGATTCGTTTGGTTACACGGCTGTCGTGGCCATAATATTTATGTATTGTTATTGTGCGTAAGTTTTTGCTGCGTATTGTAAGCCGCAAACCTTTGATTAGCCATTTGTATGGCCAAACAAAATATCAGTCAAATTACAGACGCAATCTGATAATCGCATATTTCACTGAAATCACTCACAGTTCCTCAGTGTCCGTCAGCAATAAAAAAAACACATTCAACAGTATCCAGCTACTTTTTCTTCGTCAGTAAATCGATAGTAACTGAACGTTATTAGATAAACATTACTGCAGTATGCGTTGCCTAGCAACTACAACTCTGACGCTCAACAATCATTGTTCATTTTGTGATACGAACATATTATTAAAGGAGATAAAGTCAGAATATTTACGCATTCACTATGACTAAAAACATATATGCAGGTTGTTTAATTTCCTCGCAGTGAAGCCTAATATCTCGCGTATTAGTGTGTTACGAGATGTACACATCACGTTAACGGATTATTTTTGAATACCTAGAAAAGATATCTTCATATCTATTTCACTGTGAATTACGTCGTATACGTCTGGTATGTTCTAGTGGTGTTTTTGAAAGAAAAGTTGGCGTGTGTATTTTAATTAAATGGGCTGTAACACTCTCCGCGAATTTTCTTAAGCTTAGGAAACACGTATTTTCCACAGGAATATTCACGCTCGTTTCTTGGCCGAACTGTTCTATCACATTAGGCATATATTGGAAAATATGTTTGATTACGTTTTTTCTAAGATATCTTACATCGTATGACATGAAGTGGGGCTATTACCAGTTCATTTCTAATATACCAGTGTATAGTTAGTGTGCTACACAGCTATTTGAGACCTCTCTGATAGATGAATCAAATTCCCCACGCGTTGTGGTATACATAGAGTAATTTATGGGAGAATAGTAGATAATATGTAGGACAGTGAATAGTGAAATACAGTAGTAAATAGGTTCAACATGCAGACACTAGTTGTGGAATTAAAATAGAAAATAACACCACAAATCATTATATGAAATAGGACTGAAAACGAAAAAAAAAAAAAAAAAAACGTAGGTGCTATTCCATACAAAAATAATTATTTAAAGATTTACTTCCACTATATTCAAACCTAACACGTGTACGGAAAATGGAAACTTTTCTACTCAATACTAGCGTCTTCGTACATGCGTACATGTATATAGTAAACTGGGTACAAGACAAATAAAACTTTACCTCGGCTAAACTATTCAGTTATAAACGCAGTCGGTTTTTGAATATGAGTTCTCTCTTTCTCTGGGCATTAGTGGCAGTCCCAAAGTTAATAACTGAAATTGATAATTAATATTTAAGTTCTTGTTAAAATTTAAAAGTCACAAATGTTCAAAGTAAATTTGTTCAATTTATGCAGCTCTTATTAGACACATTAATTTGGAACAACTCAGTATCAATAGATGACACCACAAACATGACATAACAGTTCAGATAATTTGTTATCGGCGTCTTACGTGTCCCCAGACGTCTTGATGCTCACTTCAAAGCTAAACTAATTAGAATATGATAATTGCCTCTCCTTAATTACGCTAACAAACTAGAGCATCGCAACCTAGTCTAACTCCCTCCTTTGGTAGATAGAGCTATATTTCTTATGATGCCGGCAGAGTACCAAGGAAACGCATCTCCTCTGTCGTAGACATATCCGTACTCAAAGGGAGTAACCAAGCTAGCCAGAACAGAAATAATGCTTCCTGCCAAGCGCATCACAACAATTGAAATTTAAATTCGGAATCTGCATCTACCGGTGCAGTTAGCAAACTATTCCTAGGAAGACACCAAGTTCATAGTCCCAGGAGAACGTAATTAAATAATCTTACCACACACATAAATAATGGAAACACTGATCTAGGGTAAGTATTATAAATGCAAACAGACACATATAATTATTAAAATTAGTAAATATGAAAATTATATACCATTAACATAACCATTACAAGAAACATACAGACACTGATCAAATAATATAAAAATATCACTAATTGCCTCCGTAATAACCATAACACCAGGATAATAAGATTACCAGATCTTGGCTTACGCCAACTTTACACAGAGCAGTAGTAGTTGTGATTGTGCTGTTTGTCGAAGAAATAGCGAGGTAAGAGTAGGTATATAAAAATTATTATTGACCTACCTGTTTTCATATTTACTTACCAGAGGTTATAAAATCGCGTACTGCACGAAGCAAATTACCTCATGCACGTACAAACTGAACCCAAATTTTGGTGTAGCATAGTGTTACTTGTTGCGGGGAATGATTACATTGCCACACGAAGGCATAAAACGTTCTTCGCTCTCTTAGTGTATTCGCAAACTTACATCTTGCAAGCTTTGCTGACATGTTCATAAGATATGCTGGATTAATGTGTGTAAAAATGATAGAAGACATTTTGTGTGTAAAACAAAATACAGCACCTCGTCAGTTCAGAATACAATATTTCCCGCCTTTAAGAAGTGTGTCGCTTAAACAAAGTAGGTAAATATTTTCCCATGGCTTTTGAGAGCCTAGAAAGTCAGCTCTGCGTGAGTCACGCAGATAGGGAATTTATTTCAAGTAATGAACATTTTTTTCCTTATAATTTCTGCAAATAACTGCAACTTCCCTTAGTAACATGTCAGCAACATTTTGATCTATTAAAATGGTTCGATTCAACCTCTCAAATTCCTTTCAACACTGCAAAATGTAAACGACGAATGCTTGAACGTAAATAAATACGCATGGCAAATATACAAATAGGTTAACAACAGCATCGGCTATAACATTTTTTTAGGCTTCAATTATATTTACTAACCTACCTTTCATTTTTATAATTCCTGCCTTAAGGATTGTTTTCCCGACAACACTGACATTCTGAAGCTCCAGTAAAATTAGCGTACTCTGTAACGGATGTAGCCTCTCACAGGGTAACGTCCACATGTATCTGTACCAGTAAAATCCACGCTCGGAAGCAGACTCGGAACAATAGCAATTGTCACTTGAAACACTGGTCAGTGAAATCCGCGAGTTTCGGAATTTGGCGAAAGGTGGCCGATATAACATACTTGTTTCTGCAGTTCTAAGGTTTCCTTTCTTTCGAGTGAGATTTATAATTCCAAACTAACGAACAATTTAGCGATATGCACACAGGTATCCGTCCAACACACAACCCTGGAAGATTCTGATCACTTGAACAACAGTTAACATTCCGAACTCGACGTATTAACGTGACTGCCACGCACAATTATTCTAAAATCAACGTAAACTGGTTTGAGTGAATACCGACCTAAAAAACAACATAAAACAAAAGTTTTTGTTTAAATAAAACTTGCCCGGCGTTCGTCTGCCACCGCTCTAACGCAAGCAACAACAAATCGAAATTTCAAGCTTAATTATACCTTGGACGGGGCCAAATACCACATATTATAACCGCAAACTCTAATTTGGTGTTCTAGCATCTTTTACACACGTTGGTTTCTAAACTTACCGATAGGTCTTATTTTTAGAATATATATTCTCTTTCTTTACCTCGGTAGAGGGATTTTCTTTGTTGAAATGTATAATAAAATTACCACAATAACTTTCAAGTGTCCGTGGATTAACCTAGTGATGTTTTAGCATTAGGCTACTTTGAATAATATTGTGATGTTCTGTAATTATTTTGTAGTGCACTGTAATGAATTTGTCGTGGATAAAACAGCACATCTCGTGTTCAGAAGATGTTTACGTATATAACATGAGTACCTGAAAAAAAAATAAAAATATTTATGAGTGATTAAAAAAAACAATACATTGAGATGCTTTGTACACAACGCAAGGACTCGCACGTAAAACGGTTTTTGTGCCCAGTGTTCACTAGAATCACTCTGAATCTATCGCTCGAGCAAATACCGAAGTTTCATTTCGTTAAGTGCTTCAGTAAGCGGAAAAGTGTAATCTGGCAGATATTGAAACCGTCGATGACGGTGGTTACAAAAGAAATATCTGCAGAGCAACGCTAGAAATTGCGATGAAATGTAAGAGCGGGAGAAAATTTGTTCTGCTGAACAGACAACTTGGCATGACAACGACAGATATTGAAGTTTGGTTGAATACGTTGTAACATACACGTAATGTCTATGCACAGGTATTGCTTAGAAGTTTATTATGTCTTTGACATTCAGGTAATGTAAATATTTAAAAAAGTTATTGTGCTATGGTAGTAATATTTATCTGTGACTAGTGTTAATTTAAATTTTTATGTTTGTTAAATGTATGGTATATTTTCAGGAAATGTTTTAATAATCATACAATTTTGTAAAGGCTCTTACTAGGAAAAAAACGTAATTTAATTTAAAAATCAGATCATTTTCAGACCACACATTAATCGATTTTTGCTAGTAGAAAGAATAACTTCCATGTTCACTGCGTTTTCTGAAGCAGAATGTTTACCTTCACTTTGGAATCAACAAGAAAGAAAATTTTTTTAATATAGAACGTCGAAGGGAAGAAAATGGAAGGAAAAATCTACGTAGAGGTCCGGCTACGAAGACTTTCTCGAGTAAGATTATGCCTCGAGACCACTTTTTTTGCCTTATAATTCCTTTTTGAAGAGAATCTACGAGACCTGGCGCTGCATTTGTTCCTGTTGGAAAGCAGCGGGGAAATTTTCTCTACGAATGAAGATTAGAAGATATCCAGGCCTTCTCGTTTCCGTCTTCCAGGAAATATGTTGGGCGAACCCTAGCCTGGCGTTACCTCTTACTGGCCAACTGGGAGAAGAATATTGTACGACGTGGAGTACTACGTTTCCCTTGATACAAATATTCTTTTATAATTTCGAAACTCAGGAGAGTTTTCGAAATTTCTTTCTTCACGGTGGAGACTTCAACGGTAAGCAGTCCATCCCTCCCGTAACGACAAGAAAAAAATTCCAAACCATGAAATAGTTTCAGAAAATGTGGACAACTCTGCTTAAATTTAAATTTTGAGGATATTAATTTTCTTAAAGTAGTGCAAAATTTTTAACCCCACGAATACTCTGGATAAGATGTCTCAAGCTGAATCCTCACAATTTTGCAGTACTTCTTAAAAACGAACAGAAGAATTACTCTAAATTATATTGCCACAAAGTAAAGAAGTTTGAGGGAAACGTTACCCTACCATTCTAGCTAATATTGTGGAGGAAATAATAAATTTATATTTTTCTTTGACTCGTCACACTGAACTAACATCCAACATTTAATTTTAAATTTTATGCTAATACAATTTCACAATCTAGTAAGAGTCTAGGAAAGCAAATATTTAATTAGTACTAAAATTTGTTTCCATATCTTAAGTTATAGTCTCTCATACATGCAAAGTCACAGATTTTTTTTCTTTTTTACAATAATGCGTTACGGAATCTTATTGATGATCCAATTTATGTTTCTTTATGAGCCCTACTAATATTCTTTTAAGGTTATATGTAATAAATTTGGTTCTTTTCACACCACTTGTTTTCTCTCAGTTTATCATAATTGTTTCAATTAATTTTATTTTACCAAGTCGTACGACCCAGGGCTCATACACTAGTAAAATAATTGGTAAGCTATATCTGCCCAAGTTAAAGTTTTATTTGGAGATATTACAGAGAGTAAAAGTAGAGAGAGCAAGGTTATGTTACAACGTCTTAATGCCTGTAACTTGCACATAAGTTTGTCTTCATGTTTACGTTTGACTATGATAGGCCACAACATATGAATAGAATGTTCGGGTATTACTGAACAACAACGACATACTCCTGCAGGCGGTTCTTTATGAAAATACGAGCACAAATTATAATTTGTATTTTTCGCCTAAACTTAATATTAAGGGAGTAATCAGTCTTTCAACATCAAAGTTTATAATCGTTTTTCCCCGAAATGTCGGAAACTGAATGACATAAAAAAAATCAATATTTTCAACATTGCTTAATGTTGTTGGGACCTTCAAATCGACAGAAAATATAACAAGATACCTTCCACCCTTATGAAAATAATAGGGGCGGCTAACCCCTAATTACATATAACATATTCACCATTAGCATTTCCGAACATTTGAAGGTGGTTAATTAAGAAATGAGACCTGCATAAAAACGTTCGTCTCTTTGCAACTGTCTAGGACGTACAGTTTGTGCTCAAACACACTTGAATAATTCGCGCAGACATACAGAGCCTAGATCAGAGCCTAACTCATTGGCAATTCTACGAACATCCGCGTGATGTGTTCAGCGTACAGGCAATAGCGGGCATTCACAGATCAGTTTGTTGTATGCATTTAGCGTACATATCGTAATTGTTATGAACGAAAGTGGTAGGTCTCAGGTAGCTGAAACATGGGTAAAAGGTATTGTGTTCGTCACTCTGATAATAAACCAATAAATTCGTGAGGTAATACTTAAAAAAATAATAGTACAGTATCGGTATCAATGTTGTTTCTCTAAAGCATGTCATCTCCCAATAGTCAGGATTTTAAAAGTAATTGATTTGCGTAGACGTTTAGGATCCCCACACGATACAGCAATAAATCGAGCATGTTACAACTTGGAAAATGTCGGAAGTCATGATGTTCTCTTAATTTGTATTATAGGTGTAGTTGGAAACACAAAAACAGTTCAGAGAGATTAGTATTGTCGAAATAAACAGTTTTCGCCAAATTCCTTAAAGAAGTAGCATGCATGCGTAACAGACAAAGAGAGTCGAGCCGTATAAGCTACTTGCAATACACATATGCCTACAGACATAGTTGTGCGGGTTACGATCGTGGGTGAGAGACATTTAAAAAATATATTATGTGATAGTTATGCATATCACTGTGCCGTGAACAAGTATTGAAATTAAACAAATAACGGCATAATACAAAAATAAAAAAAACAGCAACGTAAAATATTTATATGACTTATGAATCAGCAACAAGCAAAAAGGATTTCTTGTATAAGTTCTGACAGAAACAATGAAGAGATTCGGACGGTTCGTAACATTTAACATTTCGAGAGCCAAAGATGGGTAACATGGTGTAAACATGACGTTGCACTGGGAATGGAGGATAAGGAAAATAGGAGATCCACGATAAAAGCCACCTGACAACGTCATCGTACCGGCATGATTCCCACATGTGAAAATTGGTGTGACCCCCGTCGGTTATCAAAACCGTATCGCCTTGTAGGGAGACAAGTATCGTGACCACTAGACCACCGTGACGGTTGCAGCTGCAATACTTTAGAGAAACAAAATTGATACCGACACTGTACTATCATTTTTCTTTTTCGTGGTTACCTCACTAAGTTATTCGTGTTTTGTTTATTATCAGCGCGATACCATTTACGCATGCTTCAGCTACCTGGGACCTACAATTTTCGTTCATAAATATTACGATAAGAACGCAAAATGTATGCAAAAAACTGATCTGTGACTTTAACATTATTGTACTTGTTGTTTACAGTGAATGTCTACTATTGCCTGTACGCTGAACACATCACGCGGATGTCCGCAGAATTGCCTATGATCTACGTTGTAATCTAGGCTCTGTATGTCTGCTCGAATTATTCAAGTGTGTTTAAGCATAAACGTTACGTCCTAGACAGTTGCAACAAGAGGAACGTTTTTGTTACGCAGGTATCATTTCTCAATTAACCATCTTCAAATGTTCGAAAACGCTGACGGTAAAAAAGTTATATGCAATTAGATGTTAGCCACCCCTTTTATTTTCATAAGGGTGGAAGGTATTATGTTGTATTTGCAGTTGATTCGAAGGTCCCAACAGCATTAAGCAATGCTAGAAAAATAGTATTTCACGTCATTTATCTTCCAATAATTTGAGGAAATACAATTATAAGTGTTGTTATCGAAAACTCATTACTCCCTTAATATTAAGTTTAGGCGAAAAATGCAAATTATAATTTGTGCTCGTTTATTTATAAGGAATCAATCGCCAGCCGGAGTTGTTCGGTGTTGTTCAGTAACACCCCGTGTGTGTGTGTGTGTGTGTGTGTGTGTATATATATATATATATATATATATATATATATATATATATATATATATAATTTTGTAACTCATCCTGTTGCTACGGCAACCAGAGTTCATTAAATGTATTTTAACAAAAGTTTTCTTGCACAGTTTGTAATATTGATAACACAATACGAGAAATGTAGAACAAAACTCATCTTCGAGGTACCTTAATAAAAACATTTTGTCAGATTGAGAGAAATTACACAAACGAACTAAATTTCGAAAGTAACAAAAGTATTAATTTTTGTAAATATGTAAGGATTCCTTGCGATACATACGAAATTGTCAACGTTTCACAATAATTGGATTGAAAAGTACTATATAATTTTCTGATTGCTAAACAGAAGAACAAGGTACATAACTGGGCGTGATAAAATCATAAAAATCATATTAACTGTACAATGTCGTGTTTCATCAGCACAGTCACGAACATAATCTCAGAAAATAAAATGTACAGTAAGAGGGAGGGCGGATTTTTTTTACACGTGGAGTGATATTGGAACCACAAAAAACATTATTTTTCGCATGTATGGTACCCATGAATAAAGAAATTTACTCACGATTAATTCCGAATAATAATTATCCACATAGCACTTAGTTAATAAATATTTACAGTTGACAACCGTGGAAAATAAAATCAGTTTAAAAGGGTTCCAAAGTTTCTCCATTGGCCAAATATCTTCAACATTTTAGACTCCTTTAATAACAATGTGATTTAATTTTTATAAATGTAAGGTTACCATGGTTAAAGTGTTGGCAGCGTTTCAAAAAATAATTCTGTAGCCAATGCTAAAATGCTAACATACATGGTATAACGAATGATATTTTCTTCTCCGTTTCACTCAATATCACAAACAGCTTTTTTAATAACACTGTCAAAATTATGTCAACTGAAAGAATGAAAATTCGTTTTTAAAAATTACCTAAACTGTTAAAGAAAATAACAAATAGTTAATTCAACTAAAACCGTGAGCGCGTTTTAACAAAATTAAGTAACTAAAAAATATTAAATTTATAAAAATTACTCCAGGCAATTATTTAAAGAATTATAATGGGTTTTTCTAGGCTTATATCTATTTTTAAATTATTGGTATCAATATGAGACAATTTTTATCTCTAAGTATATACATAATTATATATTTATTTATTTACTTTAAAATGCATGAATCACAATCAAAACATATTTTTAAGGTATTTTTTAAAGTATCATAATTAATGCATATTTGTAAGAATGCCACTTAATGGTTTTAATGTATGTGTCATTAAATTTAAATAAGTATATTTATGGTCACATATGTTTGAATGCAAAATATTTATTAAAGTTGAAAACTGTTTTACTGCAATATCAATAGGTCCCGAACCTAATTAATAGCTGCAACAATGATTTTAAAGGACTTACTGTATGATAACGTAGTCGAATAAGATTAGCAAGATGTTACGAGTGTATCTTATGGGGGTATTTTCCTTACTGATGTTGCAACTTAACTATGATGATTACAACTCGTCAAGTAACTCCTACAAAAGAGGACGATATCTGTACTTGTAAAATATATTTTTGTATTTTTACATTTTAATTTCAAAATTCAGCTTTTAACTAAATACAAAATTATTGTATTGTTTTGTATATGTAAAATTGTAGCATACAACATTGTTGTACACTGTGATTTTTTTCAGTTTGGTACGTCAGTTAGTTTTATTGGCGTACATAAAATCGTAAAAGGCAAATTTTGAGGTTTATGAGTCACTAGCATTCCCCCGCGGCTTTGCTCGCGAGTATTATTCGCAACTTCTGGTAATATTTACTTTAATTGAAGAACCTATTTGTACTCAAGATTGGTACTTCAGTCATCAAATGTTAGAATGTCCAAGCGGCTAGTTGAACTAACTCTGCAGCAGAATTAGTAGCTACAGCTGTCCACGCGAAAAGCAGTCTTAAGCTTGTCCCTGCCACTAACAGCGACTTCGCCTGGACCTTATTTATAACACTGCCAATTTGACGCTGTGGGGTAGTTACAGACACCTAAGGTAAGAGGTGAATCGAATGAAAAACATCTTATTTACCCTGTGTACATCCATTGGTGACGGTGCCCTCAATTACATATTTTCAACATATTCACTGGAACTTTATTGCTATTACAAAGTTTCAGTGGGTAAAGGTT
>PNEQ01102979.1:0-31005 GCA_003012365.1 Medauroidea extradentata
TGATACCAATATCCAAATGACGTAGTATTATAGTAATGAAACTATTGAAAAGGTAATACTGAGCATAATTATGTGATTCAATGATAGTTTTAGTACAAAATGTCCCGTAATTGTTTATTTACACAGCGCACTATTTTCTCTAGTGGCAGGCACAGAGCTGTCAAAATCGTGCAAACGCTGGCCGTATACAGTATAACTGGCCCACCTGTATTAAATTTCCAGCTTGAATTCCCCCCTTCCCACTCCCTTCCCTCCCACCTGAAATTCTACATAAATCCTAGCTATGCCACTGAGTCGCTTGCTAAATGTTTGCCTGTACAATGAACTATGTTTAGCCTTTTTTCATCACATGGGGAGGTCAAATATGCACTATTGTTTTTTTATATTAATCAAAAAACCATTAACTTTTGTACATCGAGAAAAATTGTAAATTTTTATGTTTTAGAGGTCTGGGTGGGTCAAAATAACTTTAAATTTTCCAAAGATGTCTGTTGCAATATTTCTCACTCTATGCCCACTTTGTGACACTTTTTCTAGAAACTTTGCATTGTAGGTAGGCCTACATTGCCACGTAGTATATTTACTTCATACTAATATGTATGACCATATGACCACAAGACATAAATACTGATTTGTCCTCTGCACAATTATGTACATTATAAAAAAAACAGTATGTAATTAAGTTGTCCGTACCCACTTCCCCTTGCAAGAAAAACTTCCGTCGACACTAGGTAGAGTAATAAGTGCAGTACAATAGAGTCTTTATTTAAAATTTATCTTGTGCCTTTTACACATGCAAAAATATTAATAACTATACAAGTTGTTATATTTAAATAGCCCATAGACTGAAAATTTATGGAAGTATATCTAAATATAAAAAAAAATTCACCTAAAAATATTTTTGTAAATAAATGAAGTGTTAGTGAAATCAGATGCTGAGAAGCTTTTTTATTCATCAATGACTTAACTACTGAGCTCGGTTGTATTTACATATATGTGTAGAACATGTGTATATTAATTTTCTCTTTGTTATTTCACAACACATGGTGAAACTTCCACATCACATGCATTGCACATAATACAGTTATAAAATATCTGTATGTATTGTATATTATTCATTCTAATAATTAATAAATCCTTATAATTAGAAATTTTCCTTCTAGACATGTTTTAGAAAATATTAATCCTACTTCATTGTACTGCAACGTCTTTCTTATTGAATGTGTAGGAATGTTCTGCACCTACCACATGGTTATTTCCTCTGACGTATGTAGGTGATATTTTACTTTCATACACTGTAAGTGGAACTAAATTTAGTTGCAGAATGTGTACAATTTAACTTGCCTACATGTTTTTTATACAAGGGTCATGAGTGCTGAATGTGTACATTTTAATTTGCCTACGTGTTTTTAAACAAGGTTCATAAGTATTGGTGTCACATACATTTTCCAGTATGTTCACACTCATTAGTGTATTGGAAAATGTTCATATTAGTAATGAAAGAATCTTATTTCTACTGACCATTAAGTGTGTGCTGAAGCCAACCATGCATGAATTATTTGACCTTTCTTTAATTTACATTTCTTACATAACTTCATTTTTTCAAATGAACTAATTATTCAGTGCCTTTACAAACAAAAACTGTAATTCTTTTGTCACTTATTTCTTCTCCATTTTTTTTATATTTTATCTGTAGCGTAGCTTTTATTGTATTATTCTTTTATTGGCCTATATTCACTGGGAAGAAAAACGCTATTAATTTTGATAAGCAGGCCATATATGAGACACTATTGAAGAATTTCAAGCCATTTTAACTGTCTCAACAACTGGAAAGAATAGACTGAAACGGGTAGCAGCGGAAGGAGAAATAGCACTGCAATGTGACACTCTTAAGTTTCTAACAGAAGTTCAAAATTGAAGAAATGTGTTAAGACTGACGCAACAAGTGTGCAGGGATTTATGGTGATGCTGTAATCAGGTAGAAAAGGACAATATACGCTTAGGTGCCAGTTTCACATGTCAGGTCGGCTCAATGGAACATGAGAATGAGATCCCAGCCTCTAGGAGTGTGGTTGATAGCCCGACAGCTACTTTGCTAGTCACTGATGTCCTGATAGTTGTAAAATATAAATACAGTAGAACCCCTTTATTACACTTTCTAAGGGACAAATGAAAAATTGTGTAAATGAGGGCAAAGTGTAAATGAAGAAAGACAACAAAAACTGTAACAAAACATCTACTAACTAAAAATGTTTACAAGTTAATCCATAATTGAAACACAGATGTAATGTGACCTCAAAGTCTTATAAGTAAAATATAATTAATAGTCTAACAAAAATGTTGTTTAGCGTCAACATGCTACTGGCCATAGATTAAGAAAAGGTGTAATTTATACTATTAACATTGATCAAAATGGCTGTTTCTAACACTTTTGTACACATACACAGGTACAGCCTACAGATTTCTCTGTATTCAAATTTCATCTTTTATCCATGATATCTACATTTAATTTGTAAGTGGAGGGAAAAACATTGTGAGCTTGACGCCGTCCGCAGGACCAGCGTATGGGTTAAGCCCATAACGGCACGAGTGTGTCCTTTACCACCCACCCAAAAGTATTCTCAGACTCTCCCATAACCACCCCGCAACCCCACAGTGTGTATGCATGCCAAATCATTCAGTGCGAAGTGTATTGTGTATCAAATATCAGTGTACAGTGTGTGCCGAAGGCCATCAAGGGTTACCACGTTCGCTATGTTTACTTTCGTGTTTTCAGCAGACATTTGGAAATGCATCATTCAATATCAGTAAAATATGTAACGCCATTTATTATGTAATTTAGTGTGCCATTTTAATATTAATATTTCACACACACGAGGTACCGGAAGTGTGTAAACCCCGTAGCGAGGCAACGAGCCCCTAGCGGCTGCCTTCCTCGTGGTAGTTCGTCATCGTCTTCTGGAGAGGTAGACGACTGTCCGTGTGCTCATCATCTTTTGTTTCACTGATTGTTAGTTTCCCATTGTCTCGTTAGTATACCGGTTCACCTTTGCTTAGCACATGTTACCAGATATTCCCCATTGCATTGCGCATCTGCTTAACCTAGTAATTGTGACAATTTTTGGTATTTTTAACTTAAACACCTCGTCGGCATCACCACGCCACGTGGTTAGGGACTTTTGTATCGGGAGCCATCGGCACTCATCCTTCACCATACGAGGTTCGTTTTGGTATTGTTTTATTCAGCATAATTTTGCACACGCGTTGCTAGGGTTATTTTGTATTTGTGTAACATTTTAAGGGCGTAATTCATGTTTTTGTGACCGACCAGCTGCAGGTTATTACACCACCATTGTGTTCAACATACATGTGAGCAGTATGTTGTACATTCATTTCATTATCATGCACTCACGCAATTCATTTTGTTGAGAGCACCGCCGTCCTAGCATAGTTCGCCACCGTTTTCGCACTGTACCGCTAACATCACTTGTAGAGCCCTACCACACTACAACGTGCACGGGAACGGCTGCCTTGTGACACGTTAGTTAGGCACGTGCTCACCGCAACTGAACTCTCTATGCCAGCTTCCAAGCGAACCTGACGGTCCATCATAGTGGCCGCCAGCCCCTCGCTGCCTAAGGAGATGCACCTTCTGGTGTCGTAGACTTACCTTTCGTACACCATCTCCACACTGATCACTCACCAACCACGTACGATACACCAGCCGGTCGTAGTCACTACGCAAAGTTCACTATCACGTGCACTATCGTGTGCTTTACGGTTATTGTTACTGCAAGGGACGTATCACTACGTTTACCTCGCTGCGTGCGTAATCCAGACCTTATGTTGTCACTGTGTAACATAAGCGTAATAAATCATCTGTAAGTGAAATACTGTTTACCTCATTTCTAGACACCTAATATTACCAGTGTAAGCAATGTAAGTTATCAGGCGTACTGGAGGCCAACATCCAGTAAGTGTGTAGTCCCTGTATAGTCAGTGTCATATGTGTTAATCCATTCACGTGCTTTCACCATTCAATCACTCACATCAACGCGTTGGGTGGGATACCGAACAAACCACATCCTGAGGCGTAAGAGTCTCGAAGTGCAGTACCTGGGGAGTATTGCTGGCGCCCTTCTCCACATCAATCGCTATCCTGATCTCACCTGAGGTACGCGTTAAGCTTCATAAAAAATATAAGCGTAAATCAGAGGAAGCAAATATTAACCAAAGTTAAATGGCAGGAATATAACACATTGTTAACATAGGGAAAATAATGGAAACCAGAAGAAATGGTGTATTTAAGAGGAAAATGTAATTCAGGGTAATGTAAAATTGGGGTTTTACTGTAACACACACCGGTATGCTGCATGCATCCCTGTTCAGGCCAACACCTGATTACTGCTTTGTGTGTCAGCACACGTAAATAAAAGCACTCATGTACAAAGAAAATATTTATTTGCGTCCATGACAACCCAAAACAACCTTTTTGGAAGCTACATGAAAACTGCTGTGATGGCAGCGTACAACACCATACTTGCTGCTGGTGCATGCCAAAAACAAAAATGAGCGAGGATGATTACGTATTAACCCTAATGAAAAATAATTAACTTAAAATTTAATTGATTAAATTTTCCTGTATATTAACCTAAACTGAACTACTAACAAACCTGAAGAAACTAATGAACTTTGTATTAAAAATTTTATGGCTATAAGTTTTTATCTTGAAATTTAAATTATGTATATTCTTTGCGGTTGAGATAAAAGTTATTTATTTTAGTATTCAGTGGTTGTGATCTGGGTGGCAATGGCTCTTCGGTGGATAAGTCCAACTTACTCTTGGAAGGTGTAAAGTTGCCATGCGAGCATTATAACATGGCACGTTCAAGTCCGTGAATGCAGTTCACATGAAGACACATTTGTGCTTCATGTAATGACTTACAATGTACATTTATGTATCTTTGGCACTACAATACAATTTCAAGTGCTTGTGATCATGCTGCTATGTCTACGGTTGTTTTATTAGACTTAAAATGCATCATGGAAATGGGTTATCGCTTGTGTCATTCTAAACAAAATGAGTATGGTAAAATTTTTGTCTAGGGTCCCAGAAAACACCCTCTGTTGCGATTTCAGGTGACTTACAGTTGATTACACTGGTCTCCTCTGTATTGCGGTAACATATCACCACCAGCGGGTCCAGGCGCATGGGTGAGTTGGCCATGACAAATTCTTCTGCCAGGATGGCACCAAGTGGTGCTACATGGATGTATATATACGTGGATACGGGTTCCGTACATAGATTTGCCTGCTGGACTAATGAGAAGGGTTCACTTTTCTGTCACCAACATAGGCAACCCGTAGGGTTACACTATTCGAAGGCAGCATTCGTTAGCAAGGATGGACCCTTATTAGGAAGGTTAACACTGCTAACCTGGCCTTCAGATGATGTGCGATAGAAGGAAAATACAGCTGGTCCTGGTGAGATGGAAAGATGAGAAAGGAAAAGGCAAAGAAGTAAATATGAGAAGAATGTCCAAAGAAATTTAATTCCAGATTTTGACTGCATAGAGATTAGTTCTCTTCCGACAAACACAGGTCAGATGAGGTGGTGTTCTACCCCGCCATCACACAAGGGTTTTACACAAGATACATACCGTAGTTCAAATATTTTAACTGAAAGTGAATGTTACCTGGTGTGAAGATCCTTGAAAACTTGAAGCGTAACTTTGGGGTCTAAATTTGTCAGCAGTGTATGTTCATCTGTTTCTCCATGTAGAAACTTCTCTATGAACTGCTCTGTGAAATCTACATAGATATGTGACTTGTAGCCACTTGTAGAAAGATTTGCTACCATCCTGGCAATCTGTAAATCTTTCTTTGTATTTGTCAGTTCTTCCTGCAACAATGTTTCTCATTAGTTACACCAGTTTAGTTTTCCTGGAACTGAAAATTCCACAAGTGTTGCAACCTCTATTTTGTCACATTTTTGACTAAACAAACTTCTGTTTTGTAACGAGATGTTGCAGATTATCATAAGTGCTAGAACTAAAAAAATTTTAAGCTTGAAAAATGTATGTACACACAGATAAAAACAAGTGAGGGCATGCTCCAAACTCGTTTGGGTACTGACGTTAATGAAATGGGCAACGAAAAGATATAAGGCAAGAATATTTACCATTTTGTTATCTTTAGTGTATGAGCCTATTGACTTAGCTTGCACTACCACTAGAACCAACACATACTGTTTGAAAGTAGGGGTATGCTGTAATGTAATCTTTCAGTCCCAATTAATCCCAATTAAGTAAACTTGTAAGGTACAGTAACAGTTTTTGAGTTCTGCCTACACATGGCTATTTTGTGCCTTGGAAAGTGCTGGCAACTAGGCCAATACTTGCTTACTCACTGCTTGTCTAATTACCTCTACGTATAAGATTCTTAACTTGTGTACAGTTTACTTATCAGTAACTTGCATCAAGTGACTCTAAGCAATATTTTTATGGCCAGATGCAATTTTTTCAGATATACCAAATATTGCTGAATTGTGATGTGCAGTAGTTTCAGTTTTTGTTGAAAAGGGAGTCGGATTGACTGTAAAAACTTGTACTTGGTTTGTGTGTTCACAATACCTAAAAATTAACTTTTTTTATTTTATTTGTTAAACTAACCATGTATACTTAATTATTAATACAGATGGCCTCCGTAGCATAGTTGTTTACATGCCAATTTACGATGCAAGGAGTCCCGGGTTCAAATCCTGGTTTGGGCATGTCCCATAACCTCACTTTACCCGCATTGGCTCTCAAGACCTCGTTGTTAAAGAGCTGTAAAACTCTCTTACCTCACCTCACAGCAAAACGGTTGAAGATCAAAGTGTGCTGTGTCAAAATACAATGCTGAAGTATCTATAAAGAAAATTTAACAGCTAAAACAGACTTTTAAAATGCCAATTTCTGACAGCCTGCACAGCACGGCACACTGCGACGTAGAAAGGCAGCATCCTAGAGTCTTGTAAAAGCAACACAGCAAGAAGCCAGTACCCTACTTCAGTGCCTCGCACATAGTGGCAGTGGTGCACTTGCATGTGCATCATCTTTCTTACTGCATCCTTGGTTAAGACTTGAACCATATCTCCAGGTAAATGGCCATCTCTAGATTTTCCATTTTTTTATTGTTTTTTTTTAAATTGTAATGGAAAGTTGCATATAGTTGAATACGTGTTTCAAGCTGTTCACAGTAAAGCCAGCACTTTTTAAGGTTGTGCTCACATTTTTTTCCCAGCCTTTTGTATCCTCACGCCACTCATTTACACTTCTGTAATAATTATGTTTAATTAACAAGACAGTGTGAATGGCACTGCTTGTAACAGTGAATGTCTTACACCAAAATAAAATATATTTGTTTTAAATTTACAGTAATTAAAATACCTGTGAAACGTGTTCACTTTATCATGAATAGCCAGCAGGACTACAGATGGAAAATAACTTTACACTGTACCTATGCGATTTAAAATCTTCACACAAAATAACATGATAGTGTATTTAAAAATGTTTGTCATATCTTAGATTAGGTGATAACAGGAGGGAAGCAGGTAAGGTGGGAATATGTCCAGGTGTGTTTGCTATCTGTACATCAGTAGAGGGCACTGAAAGTCGTGGAGGCTGATTGTTCCATGTGGTGATCTTGTACTCACTGTTATAATGACTCCATCTTGGGTTTTAGGTCCTGCAGAATG
This sequence comes from Medauroidea extradentata, assembly GCA_003012365.1. Taxonomy (NCBI): domain Eukaryota; kingdom Metazoa; phylum Arthropoda; class Insecta; order Phasmatodea; family Phasmatidae; genus Medauroidea; species Medauroidea extradentata. The sequence goes on from PNEQ01102979.1 coordinate 7,739, forward strand.
TATGAATAATGGTTTTGACAGGTAGAGCAGAATGTAAAAAAATTACTTATCTCTGAAAAGACTATGTAAAACAAGTCTATCTTACAAGGCTGTTGGTCGTTTTCTACACCAAAAAAAATTAAAGGTGTAGTGGAGTTGTTTGGCGCATCCCATATACCTGTATGATATGAAAGAACCTTCCAACTACGGGGTCTGGTTACTAAACAGCTGGGAAGCAGCAGGAATGAAAGACATGCAGTACTGTAGTGGTACCTCCTTGTACCTAACCACTATAGTATTATTTTTATACTGCATCACATGCAGTAGAGAGATAACTCTTGTCACAGGGTATAGTTTGGGCTTTGAAAGTGTGCAAGCCCACGGAAATTAATAAAATGTCAAACTTCGGTCAGTGGAACTTTTACTTCAGCGCAAAAATATCAAGATATCTCAAAACAAAAATGCTCCACCGGTGGGCTACTCAAATAAGTAGGTTAACACTGCATGTTACATTATTATTATTATTATTATTATTATTATAATAAAATAGAAAGGTTCCTTCAGGGCCAGCGTACATCACATCAACCGAAACACCTCAGCCAAAGTTGCGCCCAATCACCATGCTATTAATTTAACATAAGCATCGTGACTGCTAATTAACCCAAAAGAAAGTGAAGCTATTTCAACTTGTTGAAACTGTTCTCGCTGTCGCATGGGCCACCAAACCATGTGGGTAAACCAGTATCTCACGAGCACGGCTCCAATACGTCCTCATCACTCGACTGGTCAAGCAGAACCGGAGAGAGTCCAAGGACTTGTGTCTAGGTACTGGACCGGTGGCATATCTTCGGCTACGTTTGTGAGTGTTCGGCAAGTATTCAACATTTTGTTATACCGCCCTCCCCGGACAAGGTGCTTCCCCCTTTCACATCAACGCAGATAATCACGACTCACGTATCCACAGTTCTCTCCACCCTCCTCCGCCTTACACAAAAGTAGTAAGTACAGTACGCACGTGAGGCTGCGGTGGCTGAATGGTCAGACCATTCCTTCACCTCCCACCAAGGAGATCCTGGTTCGTTTTCCGGTGGGTTTGGTCACCGGATTTTAGTACGTGGGTCGCTGGTCGGCTGGTTTTCTCAGGGTTCTCCCGTTTCTCTCACCCTTTCATCCTGGTGCTTCTCCATACTCACCTCGTGTTACCCCTCACTAGCGCTAAAGACCTCGATGTTGAGCGCTGACCAAATTACCTCGCTTTACAGTACGTACGTGTTCCAAGAGCTGTTTGGGCTCCATTAAAAAAATTCAAGTCTCTAAAAGCAGTCATACCATGCCAAAATTCTATGAAGGCATTTTCAAAAATAATGCGCCGCTCATTTGCGCTCTCTCTCGCTCTCTCTCTCTCTCTCTCTCTCTCTCTCTCTCTCTATATATATATATATATATATATATATATATATATATATATATATATATATATATATATATATATATATATATATATATATATTTTTTTTATGCTTGATTTTTGCTTTTTGATAGCAAAATTGGCGATGTTTTTAGGGTGCCAAAGTCTGGAAAACTATGAGGAGTATTGCTACAAATAAAATAGATAGGCCTGCAAATTATTCTATATTTGTATGGCTTTTTTTTAATTACTGCAAAACTACTGGACGTGGTCTTAGTAGTATTCAATCCCTGATGGAGTCACCCTGGATTTTCGCTTGTGGAAATTTGTGCCGGACAAAGTAGCTGTTTTAATTCAACACAGCTAAAAAATATAATGGTTACATGATGAGAGAAGTGATTTAATAAGCAGTAGTTAATAACTGCAAAATAATTTTTTTTTTACTTCAGAAAACTTTGTAACTACTTAAGCTTATACCGTACTGTGAATACAGTGCATTTTAATTTAACTGAGAAAAGGGGTTATCTTATAAGAAAAGTAGTTAATGCTGTAAGGGCGACCTTGAAGCGTGCCAAGTGCTGAACTATTTACCGGTATAGCATGCAAGATTTCTGCTGATCAATTTGTAGTATGGGACACTCTCGTTTCTACTTTTTTTTAGATTATTAATATTAGCTTAAACAAGAGCAGATATTGAAAATCTGTTTGGCAGTTTTGTTTAAAATGTTTTTTTCCAGGACAGCAAATTTTTTTCAAAACAAGAAATTATACTGTAGGCTATCTAAAACCATAGTATTTACTGCCTTGAAAAAATCAACCAACATGAATAAGATGATTTTAAACAAAACTGCCAAATCAATTTTTGACATCTGCTCTTGTTTAGGAGTAAAAATTTATATCTCTATAAAAGTAGGAACAAGAGACCTTGGGTTTAAGCATGACCATATAATTTTATTGGTGAAAAGTCAGTAGCAAAGTTCAGTGCAGCTTCATATTGCTGAAATAAATGGTTGCTATTTTAATTATCTTTGCAGCCAATGTAATTCATGTTGCACTTGTATGGTAACTAATGTGTTAATTATAATTTTTTTCCCCCACAAACCAGCAGCTTAAAAGTTTCTACTAGAAATAATTATTACATAAGTTTTAAATTAAGTCTCTTATTCAAGACTTAATTAAAAATAAATGAATGTAAAAGAAAAGAAGAGACCGCTAGGCTATCAGTATGTACAAAAGACAGAAGCACAAGTACTCATGTTTTAGCTCATCTGTATGTATATCACCAAATCCAGGCAACCACCAGGTCTCAATATAAGATAACAACCCCAGTCAGTAAGCTTCCCACAACCATTGCACTTGTATATCTCAATTAACCTCTACACATCCTCTTCTACTTGACGCTTTCGGATCTCCTGCCTCGTATCAGTTCAATAATTGGCCGCTAGGTGCATCAGCATCGGTAGCCACACCGCAGTCAGCCATGTCTCTTCGCCCGAGGAAGCTGCTCTAAGCAGCGAAACGTCGCGATATGCGCTTCCACGATTATGTGTCGTCCTATTTTTGTGTGATCTGTCAAGTACTAAAAGGTGAGTACTTGTGCTTCTGTCTTTTATACATACACAAAAGTAAATTAATGTTTAATGATAAACATATATCAAATAAATTAATTATTATACAAAAATGAATAAATTATTAAATAAAATGTTTTTCAAATAATCCAACAACATTGCTGTCGAACTGTGTTGCAGCGGGTTAGGAATGCACATTTATTTTCGAACCTATTAAACTTGTTCAAAATGCACATATCCATAGTACATATTTCAAGGAAACCTTAAAGTTGTTCCAAGCGTAAAAAATTCTTTAATTGTAAATTTCTTACAAAATAGTGTTAGCTTTGACGTTACTGGGGACTATTATTACCCACTTTTGAAAATTTTTAGCTTGCGTAGTATTCCCGTAAAGACACATCAAAGTAAAAATATGTATATTACGGGTATATTCACTCCACAAAACTAACAGGCTTAGTAAAATGAAATAGACACTGAAAAATGTCACTGATTATTTGTAAATAGGTAAAAAAAAATAAACACATACACACTGTGAAAAGGGTAGTTATTTAATTAAAATTTGTTAAAAGACTGCCTGTTAGAAAAGAGTGGGAGTATTTCGTACCAACTAAATGTCACTTATTATGTTTATGTTCAACTGTATTCAACTTTATTTAATTAAAATATTTTTTATTGATGGGCGAGTTTTTAAAGCTAACTAGAATGGATATCTTTCATATCAGTGTTTTGAGTACAGTTCATTGAAGCTGTTTTGTATATTTTTGTTATATGGGTAAAATGTTCTGCAAGTGATAACACATGGTAATTTTCAGTGTCATAGGAACAGGGGTGTACAGAGGTACTAGGTACCTCCCTCCCAAAAAATTTGATAGTGGGTTACAAAATATAACTTGTACCCCGTACATATTAGTGCACATACATAAAAATACCAAAATGAAATAAAGAAATACAATATAGAAAGAGAAATGTGTAATTTTATTTTATCGTTATACTGAATTTAAGTTACACAAATTAAACTACTATTAGCTTAAAAGTTTGAGTATAAAAATTTTAGTAAATGTTCTATGATTATACATGGTGAAATTTCCCAAATGCAATTACTACCTGCATGTTGGAGTAAAATATCCTATGCATACTCAAGTCCCGACAATTTGTCCACTAGCTCCTACTCAGTGGAACAGCAGACAATGAACTAATAGACAGGGCTTAAGAATGCGTAGGATATTTGATCCTAACATGCAGGTAATTGAATTCGCGAAATTTCACCATCTCTATCTATGCTTTAAGCGTACTGAAAGTGTCAGATTTTTTTGGTAACACCCTGACTTGACACCCCTGCAGACAGATTTTTTCCTGTAAATATTTTAATGATCAGTCCACAATATTGACCAGGATCAGGCAAGCTTCCTCCCCTTCCAGGGTTCAGTCTTCTCCGTGACCGCTCGGCTACTATAATCTTCGCTAAGTTACTGAAATTGGCTTTCAAGTTCAGTGAACGGCTTATCCATACCATATTGTTCGGCAGCTAGGATGTGTAGTTTTTTGTGTTGTAGAGGTCTGAAATATGTAATAATTTATATCAGCTACCCGGCCGAGGTTTCGCTCACTATTTCTTTTAAAAATTGTCAACGTTACTGTAATCTGGGTTCAATTACACTGGCAGTCAACCGGATTTTCTCACGTGATAATTGTGCCTGTACAATGCCACAGTTCGGTTACTTTTCTCATAGATCTCCCGTTTTCCTGGCCCTTCTGCCAGCTGCTACTAATATGTGCGTCTATAATAGCATAGCAGTTTCCCGTCGCCGTTTCTTACACGGGATTTGAACCCTAAACTTTGTACCTGTGTCCCAAATAATTACATCAAGATAGGTCATCGGAATTGTTTAAAAGCAAATGTGTATATACAGGCCTGTGCCTAAAGTGGTACACGTATCAGTAGGTTGGCAAAAAGTAACCACTTAAAAATTGTTTCTCCGTAGCCATAACTGATTTTCGGTATTTCTGTAACATTTTACATCTTTCCACCACTTAATCTGCAGATATTTGAATAGTTACTTAAATCGCTTACTAGGTATTTACGCAAGTCTCATTCCTATTCAGAAATCATCTCAATATCTCAACACATCTAAGAGATACAGTAGATTACAGGGGCCGAGTTAGAGGCTCCCTGCAGAATTTAAAATTTTAAAATAATTTTTATATTTGTACGATGCATGTTTTACTTTATAGACATATACTGTGACTATTTTTTGCCATGAAAAGTTTTTAGATTTCATAGATTTTGTGTGGGGGCAGGTCAAGCTTAAATTTGCAGAAACAGTTTTATACAAGAGACGAAAACCATCTGACTTAGAGAAATGAAATAATTTCACACTGAAAAACAGTGTCACAGGTTACGTTGAGATATTTATAAAATAATCTGCAATGAAAATTTTTGTTTCTTTAAAAAATTGCCAATATTCAGCCATTTTTTTTAAATACGAAAAATGTCAATGCTGGTTTTTATACATGTCTTGACATAACCCGTGCCACTGTTCTTCATAGTTAATTAATTAGTTTCTTGTATTAAACAGTTTTAAGCAATTTTGTGATTTGACATCACTATACAAAAATTGTGATAGCTAGAACATTTTCATTACTGTAAAAAAAAAATAGTCACAATGTATATCTATAAAACAAACCATATCTTGTACAAATGTAAAGATTATTAAAACAATTAAAATTTGGCAGTAACTCCCCCTTAATTGAAACCACATTTCGTTTTTTCAATGTACTTAGAGGTTGAATTTCAAAAAGTCACGAAACTGCTTTTTAGCTATATGCATAAGCTTGATTTTGCAACAACAATCAATTCAATATCACAATGGGTTTAACGTTATCTGAAATTTATTAAAATTACATTTTACAACTTTTCACCACATTAATTTTAAATTTAAAAAAAAATCAGGCAATTTGCATTTTTGTAAGCTTTATGCTGAAGGAAAAAGCACATTGACTTCTCAACTGGTTTAAGCGCTATTGTGGATTCATAGAAAAACATATGACCATTTAGTATTCCATATGACCTGCAAGAAGGGGAAGGTGGGTAAGTACATGCCGGGCTTGAGGTGTTTCCACTTAGAACCATGAGAAGATCTTCCTGCTCCCAACCCAGCCGGGTATTAGCTGGGTGGTGCCTGGTATCTTTTACCATTTTGTTACCAACCTGCACATGATAATGTTGACAGGAAGTATGAATCTATACAAAAGAGATTATATCAAATACCTTCACACATGATGTGTGTACCGGTTGTTACCTGAAGCGTTTGTAGCAGTGCTTCTTGGTGAGTGACAGTATTAAACTTTAGAGGAACACACTGTGGGCCATGCATCTGTTCTCCAAATCTCATTGTTGCCAAAGTTGAGTCAATGTTATCAATGTCTGGGATTATGTGGCCAATTAACCTGCACAATTTAAACATTTCTTTGGTATTTATACTGTTAAAACAAAACATCTTGATTTCTTCTAAATACTAAGGTCAATAGTATTGTATTAATGAAGGGTATTAAAATTAACAACAAAAACAAAAAAAAAAGCATCTGAACAAGCCAAAACAAATTAGTTAAATGACTTAATATAGTAATAGAGCATAATTGAAAATTCTTTGGAAATTTGCCAATTGTTCCTCAAGATAAAAAAAAAAAAGTTATATTTCATTGATGCTCTGTACTACCACAAAAAATTGTAGCCTAAGACACATGTTTCGGGCAAATGTTATGCTCATAATGATACTGTAAGCATTAGGAGTTAAAAATTATAATACTGTACATTAATTGTTAGGTATACAGTGTGTGGCATTCCAATATACAAAACACATTAATGCCATTTTCGAAAATAAGCTCCGAACTCAACGTATGGGCCTGTGTCATTTGATATAAACTTGTGCAAAACTGCTTGTGTTAGTAGGAAAAAATTTTATTTACTTTCCTAAGGAATGACATAAAACTTATTTTAATGTGACACTATTTTACATAATGGTAAACTAAAGAAGCTACATGTATTTTAGGCTGTGAATATTTTGTTAACATGTAAAGTTTGTTTGGTTTCATGGATATGATACATACAGTAGTAAATTACAAACATGTGATTTCATACATGTCTGCTCCATTTAACACATATTTAGTGAAATGACCTACATTCTAATGCCATCGGGTGGTATTGGGACACGAACCAAGCTGTTTTCTGAACTAATGTACTGTTGTGAAAGGGTGGCAGTAATATTCACTAGATATTACACTTCGAGACTCTTATGCCTTGGGGTGGTCAGTTCGGCGTGTTCAATATCCCACCCGGGGCCTTATTCTGTAACTTCTCCTCGGTAACGTCAGTCATCCGTTACTGACTTTTGATAGCGTCAGCGATACAGATAGTCACGAGTGACTGTCTTTCAATGGTATTCTGTTAACCATTTTTGTATTGTTCTTTAACAGATTTGATATAGGTTTGGCAACATTGTAGGTACCATTCCGAAACCATTAAAGTCGCACCGTTAGTGTTATATTTATGGCCATTAGCCGCAACACATGGCCACACTATTTACATCTTGCTCACGGTCGTGAAAGTGTTTCTAGGTTAAAGGTTGGGTAAATGATCAACTTTGTGAAATGGAGGCAGAAGCTACGAAGTTTCGTTCTAAGAGAACGACTGTTTGGCAGTACGAAATAATGTTGAATTTCATGAGGGAAAATAAGGAATTTTCCAGAGATAAATTTTGATACCGAAATGTTTTCATTTTTCGTGTATGAACAATAGCCTAGATTGATCTTCGTCCATTTCTGTGAATGGATTTAGGGTATCACGTATTTGCCTCCTCATCAATCGCATTTGCCGATGCTTTTCCTTATTTTCGAGCTCATCTAAGAAATCTAACCTTCGCAATGCTGCCGCCATGTTTACAATTTCACGCACACAATTCCGCTAACACTACCTCCCTAGTTGCTGTTACATAAAGTCGCTCACGAAGCGTTTGAACGTCAGCCACGGCGCCATGAAGAGTTACAGAATACGACTTAGTCTCGTAACAATAGTCTCGTGGTGACTGTCTCTACGTAAGGAACGTATGTGAACACAAAACAGTTACAGAATCAGAATAAGCGCCCCGGTACGTTGAGATGATTGTTAATGAACTAATGATGTTACTGGATGTTGGCCCCCAGTACGTCTGACGGAATTACAATACTTCTGTTACTAGTACAAGGTGTTGTGAAATTAGGTACTATGATGGTTTCACTCAATGATGATTTGTTGTACAATGTGCAAATTGCCAAAAATTAATAAAATATGTACGCATTGAGGTAACCGTAACTACGTGACCCTGGCGGTTGAAATTGGGTTGATTACTTTTCGCGGTGACGACGACCGGTTGGCGTGTGTTGCACGTGGTTGGTGGTTGATCGCAATGTGAAAGCAGATATGATGAATCTACGGCATGTGAAAATGCACTCCATTAAGCAGCGAGGGGCGGCTGGCCACTATGATGGACTGTCAGTTTCGGAAGCATGCAACAGGGCAACCGTTCCCGTGTACGTTACAGTATGGTAGGGCTCTACAAGTGGTGCTAGTAGTCCTGTGTGCAATGTGACGGCGCGTGGTAGGCTAAATGGATGATGAGCGACACTAAACGCACCCTACACAAAATTATGCTCTTAACTAGATGACTCATATGAATTTGCGATAATGAAATGAATGGTACATGAACACTGAGACACTTTGGCAATATGTTAACCTGCACGTAGTCGGTCACAAAACATAGGTTATGCCCTTGAAGTAACACAGAAATACAAAATAAAGCTACAGGCCTGCATGAAAATGAATATGAACAGATAGTAAATACCTGGGATACATCTCGTATTATGAATGAGGAAATTGGATGGCTCTCAACATAAAAATCCCTAGCCACGTGGCCGTGATGGTACTGATGCGGATTTTACATTGAAATACCAAAACTGTTAATAGTTAAGTTAAGTAGACGCGCAATGCGATGAGATGTCTGGTAACGTGTGTTAGGCAAAGGTGAATCGATATACTAAAAGGAACTATTGAACCCTAAAAATCAGTAAGCAAGATACGTAGTGCACACAAACAGCATCTCACCTCTCCAGACGACTTTGACGAACTGCCACGGGAAAGGTGGTCGCTGAGGGCACCTTGCCTCGCTAAGGTGGTTCACTCTCTTCCGGCACCGGGATGTGTTGAATGATTGATATTTACGTTTTTAGGAATGACACAACTTTAAATTATACAAAACAAATGATTTTATGTATTTCACATTTATTAGTTGCAAGTTCTTAAATGTCTGTTTCAATTACAAAAGTAAACACAATGACCCTATGGCACTAGCATGGCGGCTTGTTCAAATGTTCTCCGTGCCCCGATGTACACTGCCTGTATTAAACACAACTACCCTTGATGAACAAACATGCAAAAATACACTGCCTTATGCAAAAAATGATGGGAGAGTCTGTGGTTAGTGGAATGAGGCTTGTTGCTGTGGCACATCTCACGCCGTTATGGGCTTAACCCACCTACTAGCCCTTTGGCTGGTGTCAATTCCAGTAAAAATAGATAAATTTTATGGTAGATAAATATTTGCTAACTGACGTAATATACTTGTGTCTCGAAAAATTACATTTTATAGCAAAATTTATGCAATTTAAGATACCTGTAACCATTTAGGCTTAAAAAATGTATCTTCCGAAAGCATTAGAAATGGGAAACATGACAATTGGGTATCATACATAGCACATTTTCTTTTCTTTTATTAATGTTTAAATTTTCTGAAGTAATCTGGAGAGAGAAATTGCTCTGTTGTGTTTTTATTCACATGTTTTATTTTAGTTGCTGCACCTGGTGTGTAAGAAAAAACATAGTTGACTTATAAGAATAATATGTAATGGTTAGGTGTGAAGTAAATGGATTTAATAAAGTATTGTGCCTAAAAATTCAACAAAATTCCCAGATTTTATGTCAGCTGAATTATTAGGTTATCAAATTAAATATACAGTATCCAAAACTATATTTTGGAAGTAGTGCACACATTTATACCTCTGCAGAATGTGTTCATGAAAATATTACATACTAAAAAATTTCTTCACAACCACCTTTGCCATCTTTAACTATTAATACACAAACATTATTTATCTGCCTGTAAAATAGGATTTACAAGATAAGTTGAACAATTCTAACTATGGATATGTGTGTAACTGCTAGATCATGATGAAGGATCTAGGTGCACTTGCGCATGATCCTATGTGTGCACGTGTGTCAGGAAGCAGGTGTATGTAATTTCAAACATACACCTGAGTTTCTGATATTAGTATCAGTGAAACTTTCATAAACTAAAAAAACTCAAGGTAAATGCCGAAAATAATATCCTCTTGCTTCCACACATACATGTACATGTTGGATCATTCACTGTCGCACCCTGTCAAATACTCCAACATTCGCAATACAGGATACAAGTAAGGACATCAGCATACTTTTATCGGTAACATAATTCGATTATCCAACAACATTAATTTTACTACTGGATACCTTAAAATACACTGAACCAAACTTTCATTAAGAGCTCCAAACTAAGAATTTCCGGAGATATGTTCATATGGACTATTTTTCTTATTTAGGTGGGGCAGTGGCGGCTGAATGGTCAGACCATTCACCTTTCACCAAGGTAATCCAAGTACAATTCCCGGCGGGGTCTGCCCTTGGATTTTCGCATGTGGGAATCATGCCGGACGATGCCACTAGTCTGCTGGTTTTATCAGGACACTAGTTTGCGGGTTTTCTTGGGCTCTCCCATTTCTCCGCCCCTTAATTCTGGCACTGATCCATATTCACCTCATGTCACCCCTCACCAGAGCTGAAGACCTAAATGTTGATCATTGACCAAAATCTCTTCACTAACTCTTATTTCGGTTTAAGAGGAACCCACCCTCCACGTTTGTAAAAGAATTTCTGAATCATCTTGTATACGAACAAACACATACACATGCACGTACGCACACACACACATACACAGTATTTTATAACTGTAATTTATGTATTTAATTTAATTTAGTGCACAATCAAATCAGAACCTTTTTTTACATTACATTCAGATTAAAACACAAATTTTTTACTCTTTCATGCTGGTGTTACTTTGCGTCACACTGTGTTACTTGACGTGAAATTACCGCAGCACAGATGAAGACTCCAAAGAATCACCCAGGTAATGAATCAGTGTGCTATGCCTCCGATTGCGAAATGCTCTCCGTGAACCAGTCTTCAGAGGTGCGCTGTGCAGTTCAGTAAGATAGTGGCCAAGAAACAATCGGTCCAAATTTGCATTGACAACTTGCTGATGGGTCAGCCACTTCGCAACTGGCTTCTTCGTCAAGTTGCCTCCAGCTAAGTCAACTATGTGCAACTGCAAAATTGAATTTGAGAAGCTGTTGTAATAAAATATATTAGCAACTTTGCTAACAATTTCTAACGGTGAGAATTAAAATTTTATGATGCTAACCGACCAGCTGAAAGACTAAGTACAACTGGTTGGAAATTACTTGATTCTAATTCAGTACATTTAAGTGTAGAATGACCTCTTTATAAAAAAAATTATCAGATTGCATCCTCTAGATTAATAAGATTTCTAGAGAGTGGGCTGGCCACCTCATCGTACAAAATTCAACTACAATGAACTTCTGGGCCGTACACTTTACCTCTTCTGTATCCCACATCATGATGGCACCCACACACCCGAAGGTAAGGTAAGTGAACTTTACGTCTCATCGACAGACAGGTTATTACCAATGGTTATGTACAACTTAAAACACTATGGCAGACATTTTTATATGAATCTGCTAACGCTTTTGTTTAGGAACCATCCCAAAACTTGCCTGAAGTAATTTTGGGAAACCATGGAAAACCAAAATCAGGACAGCCAGAGTAGGGGATTGAACACAGGTTCCATGTTAACTGTGCCACCTTGCACAATACACACAGCAAAAAAAAATTTACACCACAGTGTTTTGAGTTACTAGGCAGATCATGGCCAATAGAAAGTGGTACCTAAGCCATAACTTTGCACAAAACTATTGGCACATTCCAAATGCTGCCTTAGACTGCACTCGCTGCACGCCTAGGGCCAAGTACGTATTCAAATAACTGGAATTCGCAATGAGAGCTGTAAAAATTTTTGTATTCCAATTATAAGTCTTACTGAACATACTATCCCATAAACTTACATGCCAGCATTTTCTGAGGCACTAGGGTCGGAAAAAACTGAAAATATTGTTTTACAACAGGGTGTATGTGTGTCTGTCAACAGAAGAATTAAATAGTATATGAAGATGTAGAGGGTTTATTATAAAACAAACAATAACATACTGTACTTGCATTTAATTACCTAAAGTAAATATTTTTGAAAGATGTAATGGTCTGCCTATGATCCATTGTAACAGACTGTAATGCAAGTAAAAACGATTGTACAATCATGTATCAAACTGGCCATGCTGTTTAACATGTAAGGTACGAATATTATTGTAATTGTATTTGCGATAATTATTGGATGCAAATGAGTGAGAGATTTTGGTCAGCATTTAACATCGAGGTCTTTAGCACTGGTGAGAGGTGACATGAGGTGAATATGAAGCAGCACCGGAAAGAAAGGGAGGGGTAAACAGGAGATCCCCGAGAAAACCTGCCGAACAACAGCATTGTCCAGCACAGTTCCCATACGCAAAAATCCGGGAACTGACCCCACCGAGAATAGAACTTGGATTGTCTTGGTGGGAGGCAAATGGTCTGACCACTCGGCCACCGCAGCCCCATTGGATGCAAATGTTAAAATACATATTTCCGGCTCCAAATACTTATTTTACACCACTGGTATTCACTGACGGAACCAAAATTTTTTAACTGTGGCTAAAACTAGCTGTACGTTACATTTGATTCAAGATTTAGGTGTTACCACTTAACAACTTTAAAGGTATAGTCAATTTTTTTTGGGTGGGAGGGTGGGATTGGGGAATACTTTTGTTACGGTGTGCTATATATATATCTCTTTACTTACATACACACACAGACACAGAATAATCGATGATATTTTTTTGCTTGGTATTATTGCAGTAATATTTCACTACCTCAGTGCTGCAGTGGAGAAAGTATGCCGGTTTGCTCAGAATTTCAGAGGACGTCAGGGGGAGGATATATCATATTTTTCCCCTTGGCTACGCCACACCCCTAAAGAGGAAGATGCCACCTTGCTTCGGAGGATAATATAAACATGCAAAATATCTAGTCAGTCAGTCATACCAACATCTGATCATGCATGATCATGGTTACAACATAAATTATTTTTTCAACAACAGAATACAAAATGTGTGCTTGTAAATCTGGTCACGTCACTATATAACACATGTGATTGTGATTTTTAATCACTATTTCATCCCAAGATTACACAAATGAACATATAATTTTGAGATTGTTAAATGAATGTGATTTTCTCAAAAATAGATGCTTAAAATTATAGCTGGTAATTTTTCCCTATCTGTATATTAGATTGAAATAGTATACAGGAAACTTGTCAAACACAAGAAGTTGAACAGGCCACCACCCTCGTCCCTTCTGGCTATGTCCCTAGTGCTTCATACGGTTGGCCAGATAAAGGGAACAATGACAATTACATTCACCTTGGAGTGAGCAGTGACAGCAGCAGACTTGATGAGTGACTTATTCTGCACATGGATTGTGACAACTGCATGGGCAACATGGGAGTTCTGGTACGGAGCGCCGACAGCTACGCTGCGGTTGGATTCACCACGCTGAATCAGCTTCATTCCTTCCATGTGACTTTCAATGGGAATGACTGCCACTCTCTGTAAATGCCGCCAACTACTTCACTCATTACTGCCATTTGATTACGTTCTCCTCTCAACATACTGTACCTTAGTGCTGCCATGGAACACGCTGACAACTTCACTTCTCCTGGCTATACACCTATAACTTTACAAAACGGCATGGTTATATAACATAGCACTTTGTACGTTTCACAAAGCCATTTTGTAAAAATTGAAAAACAGCAACTTAAGACAGTAGGTTTTGCCACTTTCTGGGCAAAAATTAATCTTGTGTAACATATTTCTGAAGAACAACCACTGGCACTGAAATCTTACATTTTACTGTGGCAGAACAGATTATGCTTAACAAATGCATCATTCTGGGCAAATAGTTGCTCATAAAGTTTGTTAATACAGGGTTTTTCAGGATCTGATTTCCCTGACTTTTCCAAGTTTTCCAGACAAAAATTATTAATATCCAGTATTTTCATGGACTTAAAAACCACAATAATTTAACTTAAAATGTTCAAATAAATTAAATTTGCAGAACAATTTTGCAAATCAATTCTGAAATATCTGCTGGCTGCTTGTAAATGTACTGTGAACAGTTAGTTTGTGTTCGACACATTCAGCAATCATAATCCAGAGAACAGCAATTAGTTTTTATTAACTGGAAGTAACATTAAATTTATTGCTAAAATACCTTTCATCCACATATACTGCAGTAAATGTTGAGCAACTATCTTTATACACAGCTCAACATAGTGCCCAGTTAAATCTACTAATTGTCACAAATTGTTACAATAACAGAAAAGCTTTCTTGATAGCTTTGTATAGCCTCCATGTGGTGATGATACATTTAAATTAATTTTAAAATTGTAGAGTGCTGTTCTGGTACACACTAATTACTGAGCTTAAGTGAATTATTATTACTTACATATTGTACTGAAAAACTGTGAAGAATTCATGTGGTAACATTTCCATTCACAAAATTATTGCATAGTGGAACTTCACAGAAAATTCTATCACTAAGTCTATAGTAGGATCTATATAATTGAATTTTCAGTCATCAATAGCAATTTCCCCGACTTTTCCAGGTTTTTCCCGACCACTATGTAGTTTTTGTATTCACTCCCAAAAATGTGTCGATTTAAAATTATGTTTTTAGCATTTATCAATCACATCTATTGTTATGATATATTTTTATTAAATTTTTTTTATTCAGTATTATTTAGGAAGAATTATTTAAAAATATGACAACAGGAGCACAGTATTATGCAAATTTTTTATGAACAAGTAAAGGAAAATTATTTAACACTATGAATAATAAAAAATTCTAGAGAGGTAGTAATTCTCTCTCGCTGTTTAATTAAACCCAAATGACAAAAAACAATTAAGTTCAAAATAATGCACATTACTGTTAGGTAGACATTTTGAGTAATTTCATGCATGATTTGGTATTGAAAAATGTATGCCTAGTAGGTGAAGCATCATTTTAAGCATCAAACAGCTAAATGAAAGCAAATATATTAATGGTATTACCTGCAGATAACATAACAGCACCAATCTTAAAGTTATCAAATTTCGAATGACAACCTTCAGAAATATTACAACAGGATGGACTAAAAAATATTCAATATTTATTTCCCCTAGAAATTTAAATTTTTTAACTAGGCCTATACTTTAGATACAAGGCGTTAATAATTAAACAAATAGGCTAAGTTTTACATACAAAGAGCAGTAGGTAGTCTTGCAAAATTTTACATAAAATACATTTTGCTTCATAGAGTGATGTTTATAATTGATCTATAAATTCATTTCATCATTTAAACTTGTGCTGAATGGCATACGGGCACAGCTGTTATGGAAACTGATTACCTTTAATGGATCACTGTGCAGTAAGGGGCTGTCAATCTGCGAACCTGTTAGCAAATCTTTCATTCTGGATCGCTGAATCTCCGCCATGGACATAAATAGTAACACTGATGCCTCATTTTTAAGGTAGTCTCTCTTCTTGAATAGGTCCTCCAGAAGTCTTGGCAGTATTCCACTTTGCTAAATAACAACAAAAGTTAAATTATTTTGCAACTAGGAATAAATAGCCACTGTACCTACAGGATAGTACTATAAAAAAATTTGCTACCAATACTGTACACAAATTCATTTGGATTAAGATTACCATCACAACATCTATCAGATGTTACAAGCAACACAGTCGTACAAGCATCATCAAAATACTGTTGCGAGTCGCAACTATCTGGCTGAGCTGTTTAATGCGATACAGTGGCGGCAGAGCTCAGATACCCCCCTTCCCACCCACTCCATGGCGCTGTGACTATCTGGCTGAGGGGCAAAAGAAGACACAGTGACGGAAGAGCTAAAAGACCTCCTTGTGCTCTGTACCGATTGCATTACCTTGAGTGATGCCACAATAACCACCTGCACACCCCAATAATCGGAGAGCAGTGTAAGCTGATATAGCAGCGGCAACAACAAAGAGGTTCGGCTTACATTGTGCCGCCCATGTGCGGTGGCGGCTACCTGCACCCCAATATCGTGTAACAGAATAAGATATCGTGGTCTAGAGTATTCCTGTTCATGCTCTATTTTGCGGGGTGGTACTTGACCCTGATGCGACACCTTTCCAAGAGGTTTGAGATTAAAGGCTACAAATGTTCGAGTATGTCCGGCGAGTTGGAACGCAGCAAGTAGTGGGAAGAAGGTGTTTCTGGTCCACAAACGTTCATCGGTGCTCGTTCATCGGGTCCACCGTTGTGAACGATTAGAAAGACTTTCCATGTACAGAGAACTTATATAGATTTATTATTTAGATTTTGCTATAACCTGTAAGTAAATAGTAGTTATTTGTTTTGTGTGTGATCTATTGTGATTAATTATTATAGACATAGGTTTTTTTTTTTGTATAGATAGTTGTAAATAAACTAGGTTAGCATTAATTTTCTTTCATTTATCAAAGACCTCCATCCCCAAACATACCTAGCCCCAACTTGTAACAATACAAAAAACTACTTGCTCCACACACACTCTACTCAGCTTATTGTAAAACAGAAGCTCAAAAAATATAAAAATTTTAACATAGTAAATTTTGTACAAAATTTGGGTTTTTGTGATCTTTCTGCAAACAAAACATAATGATTGAAATGCTGCCATAAAATATAAATAAATAGCGTATGGGAAGATTACCCGAGGGCAGGGCTTCACACCCCAGATTTAAACTGGGCACCTGCAGAATCCTGGAAGGTAACATGAAATGAGGCCTTATAGTAAAAATGTGATGGAATACGAAGAGCAGGGAAACCGTACTTACTCACAGCCTTAGAAAATAATGAGTGGACTAAAATATTAAAGCAGCAGCAATGGAACAAATAGACCAAGAGGAGACAGTTACCTGGTCGTTGCTTGCTGAACTACTCACAGTGTAGCTTTTCCCACTTCCAGTCTGTCCATGTGCCACGACAACACCATCACACCCAGCTATGACGCTGTCAGAATAATTACATGTAATCAGCACAATTTTACTGTTTATGGAAGAGAAAAGCAGTTTGAAAACAAAAACAATTCAGTTTCATACCTACACGAAAATATTAAGCAAAATTTATAATTTTCAAAACTATCAGAAAAGTTTATTCATTATATACCGTTATTATACTACAGGTCAACTGCCAGAGTTCCCTCTCGTGTTAATTATGTCGCATTTAAAGGAAACACAGTATAATTGCTATTTTAGTTGTTGGTGCATTCAAATTTAAATTACCAATTAATAAAACAATAGTATATAGGCCTAAATTAAAAATTTTTCAGTAAGTAATAGCACAGGATATCCATTAAGTGTTTCCCTGATTACAAAAATTAATTATAGCCACTAAATGATGTAAGATTTAAAAAAAGGTTATAAATAGGAAATTTTGTAATCAATTTTAAACCAATGAGCTAGAGATCTGAAACTTTAGATACAGCTCAGAAGAACTGGATGACAATGCAACGTAAGAGGGGAACATTGTAAAAAATATTATGTACTAAGTTTGAAACATATGACTTCAAAATTTCACAAACACAATATTAAAACTCAGGAAATAATTTAAATAAATAAATATATATATATATATATATATATATATATATATATATATATATATATATATATATATATATATATATTTAAATATACCACCATAAGAAGCTGACCGTAAAGTACAGAATAATTTATCATATGAAAATATTTGAAAGATTTAAACCAAAAATATTTGGGGTGCTTGTAATAGATAACTGATGTATGAGTAGTTCCCCTTAGTTATTAATAATTTTAATGTACTGCGAATGATATGGACTGTTGTGTGAACTTTCTCAACGACAACTAGGCCTACTCTCTAAATTCCTTGTTACTATCTACTGTATTAAATGCACCCCAGGTTTCTTAGTTTGAAATCTTACATATTATTTCATAGGAGAAATTATTTTGTATATTTGAGACAATTGAATCAGTGAGAGGAAAAAGGTACACATTCCGCAAAGTTAAACTTTCGGAAAACACAAAAAATGTGTTTCCTTGCAAAATAATTATTCATACAAAAAAACTTTCTATTGAGGACTTACAGTTTTAGTCATATACAATATATCACAATGATTGTAGGTACTCTATTTTCCATATTTTGTACTCATTTTGGATATAATGTAAAATGGAATGTGTTCCTTTTTCCACGAAAAGATGAAAACATAACATCAATATCCTGAGAATATATAATATTGAACACACATGTGTTTATATGCTAAAATAAACACAGAGAACATAACTATAACTGCAAATAATATTTAAAATATTACTTTTTATAAGTAACTAAAAATCCAGAATGTTCCTTTTTCCACTCAAACAATCCAATATGTCCCTTTTTCCACTCAAACAATAAACATAGATGAACATGAAAATATAAAAGTGTAGGGGAGAGTGTTGTACCTTTGGACAGTTGTACCTGTGGACAAATTAATTTCATCCTAAAAGAGAGGGAATTTTAACTTTTTCTCCCTACTCATGTGTAATGGCAGCACTGACAAGTCTTAAGTTGGAGGGAAACTGTTCCAAGTTGATGATGACTGCTTCTATTTGAAGAACTTTGTTTTACATCATTAAAAGTAAGTTTTTTCATCTGTATTGTTTTGACACAGATGTATCATAATTTGTACTTAAATCTTTTTGTGGCAATAAACCCAACAGTTTTTTGCACCTAAAGCATTACCAATTTTATTATGAAACTGAGGCAAAATCAGTAAAATTTTTTTTATATAGGCTTACTGCTGAGCATGGTCTTTAATAGATTGCCTAACCTATGTTTAAAAAATATCACAAAGAGAGTTTAATTATTGTTTCAGTGCCAAGAAGCAAAACAGGTGTTAAGAGGGTGAAGTTTTCAAAGGAAACTTTAGAGGCAGCCATCAAAGCCGTGCTGAATGGCAAGTCTCTACGAGATGCTGCCACTGAGTTCTCCATAAGTAAATCTACATTGTGGAATTACTTCACATCCCATCAAACGTCAGGTAACGAAACCGTTAATGTGACTGTAGGGAAAAATGACACACAAAAAGTGTTTACAGTGGAGCAAGAAGCAGAATTAGCCACGTACTTAGACACAGCTGCTAGGCTTCATTATGGGCTATCAAAAGTAGAAGCAAGAATACTTGCTTATGAATATGCTTTAGCTAATAATATTAAATGCCCAGGTAAGTGGATGGAAGAAAAAATTGCCGGGAAAGAATGGCTTAGGGGTTTTTTTGTAAGATGTCCAAGATTCTCTATAAGAAAGCCAGAGGCTACAAGTTTGGCAAGGGCTACCTCTTTTAACAGGGCTAATATATTCTGAATTTAATCACAATTGGGGAGGGGGGGGGGGGTTAAGGGTTTTAAGCATGGTTGATTTGACACGGAATGACCCATTTGCAGGATCTGCCAGATGTAAAGGACCAGACTGTGAACTCTATGATTGTGACAAGGAAGACAAACATGTGGTTCACAGAGATTGTACAGACGTTTTCATCGCTATTGCGGCTACAGCGGGTTATGGCATTTGTGCTCCGATTTGTCCGGAATCTGAGAGCAGCTTACCCTCGGAGACAGTTGGGGCCATTATCAGTCGATGAACTCAACACAGCGCTCAGGTTTTGTATCAAACAGGTACAAGCTGACACATTCAAGGAGGAATTACAGAGTCTGAAAGGCAACAGTGAATGTTCAGCCAATTTGAGACGTTTAACACCATTTGTGGACAGTGAGGGTATTTTGAGGGTGGGAGGACGCATTCGCAGCGCTTTGCTCCATTTTGAGATTAAACACCCAATTTTGTTACCTAAGGTTGGCGATTTTACGAATTTGGTCATAGACCATTATCACTGTAAATACCTCCATACTGGGTTGCGGACCACACAAGCTCTTGTGATGCGTGACTATTGGATCCTATCTGCAAGAAGCGCAGTCAAGTCTCGAATACGTAAATGTGTTCCATCCTTTCGCACGAACCCGTCAGTGTGTCAGCCAACGATGGGAGACTTGCCAGCAGCTAGGGTTCAACAGAACAGGCCATTCACACATACTGGTGTTGACTACGGTGGTCCCTTTGTAATGAAACTACACCGTTTCAGAGGTGCGAAAACTCACAAGGCATATCTGAGTTTATTTGTGTGCCTGACCACTCGAGCAGTACATCTAGAGGTGGTCTCAGAATTGAGTACAAGTGCATTCTTGGCGGCCTTTGATAGATTTGTGGCACGCCGTGGTTTGTGTGCTCACGTCTACAGAGACTGTGGCACAAACTTCGTTGGTGCTAGTAACCATTTTGGAGAACTGCACACCTAGATCCATTCCAGAGAGACTTCCTCTATAATTGTTGATGACCTGGCAAAGAAATCTGTGTCGTGGCATTTTAACCCACCATCAGCGCCTCACTTTGGAGGAATCTGGGAGGCCGGCATCAAGGCAACCAAGAGCCACCTGACAAGGGTTGTGGGTGACCCAGTGCTGACCTTTGAAGAGTACACCACCTTGTTTTCTAAAGTGGAGGCAGTGCTGAATTCTAGGCCACTGTGCGAGCTGAGTGGAGATCCCAATGATTTGGAAGTGTTGACACCTGGCCATTTCCTTATAGGAGCACCCCTAACTGCCGCTCCTTGCGAAGATGTTACGTCAGTGGCAATGAATCGTCTTAGTCGATGGCAACTCATCAACCAGGCCACACAACACTTCTGGAAGAGATGGAACCAGGAATACCTCCATACACTTCAACAGCGTTTGAAATGGTCACACACCTCCCCAAATTTAGCATTAGGTCAAATAGTGGTTGTGAAGGAAGATAATTTGCCACCTCTCAAGTGGAGTTTGGGAAGAATCTCAATTCTACACCCTGGGAAGGACGGCATCACCAGGGTTGTAACTGTTCGTACACGGCATGGCTTCCTGAAGAGACCTGTTGTGAAGCTTTGCACGCTTCCCTCACAGTGAATCCGATAAACTGTATATGTGTATATAAAATGACTAATTCATTTTGGTGGGTGGTATGTTTGGGATTTTGTGTGTGAGGTTGGTAACAAAAGAAAAACAGTGAAGTAAACATGGCAGGTGTGTAGGTTAGGTGTACAGCTGGGTTCACAATTAAAAACTTAAGAATTATGACATGTAGCTAAGAGTTGACTTAAGAATAGAAAGTGTGTTTCTTAACGTACCAATTCGCAACAGAACTTAACAGGCCGTTTGAGGTCGTGTGGCGTGTGGGCCATGACTTAAGAAGTAACAGGTATAGTGAAATTTTATATTTTTCCGTAAGAATTAAGGGAATGAACCAATCAGAGCATTCGGGAAGTTAAATAAACATGGCGGATATTTAATAATACGTTAAATACGGTGTGGTGCTATATATAATGGATTTGGCATATTATGATCATTTCAAGCTAAAAAATGCAGTTAAGCTTATATTTATTTTTAGTTTAACGACAGAATAGCTGTTTGAAAAGCTTTTAAAAACCCATTTGGCTGGCGAACCACTCGTAGTATAAGTTATTACTGTTTCGTATACACTGCATATTATTATTTATAAAAATGTTAATCTGATTTAATGGAAATTCTTGTTAAAATAACAGAAATATAACATGTTTGTTACATGTACTAGTATAGACGCTTAACAGATTAAAATAACTTGTTTAGAAGCTATGTGTGTGTGAAGTGTTCGGTAGCTGAGAGGTAAAGTTTTGGTTTGCTGACCCCAAGGTTGATGGTTCAAAACTCACTTGGAGTATATATTTTTAGTAATTTAAATTTGTTAATTTATATTTGCACATTACGAATAAGTGAAATTTTCTTGGGTTTATACATGCAGCCTCGGTATAATGTGATTACCCGATTGTACGAGAACTGTTATTAAAGTAATGAACACGGAGATGCAGTTTTTTATTTCTAACATATTTTTTACATTAGTATTTCATTTATACCATTCCTTGGCGATATTCTGGACAACTGGCGACGAAATATATTGAGGAATCCACAGTAATTTCACGCATTTGAAGTAAGCAGAGTAGTCGGGTACTTATTGGTTGGAATTAAGAATTAATACATTTATTATGAACCAGAATTACTTAAGACTTTTTTCCGTGTGCGTGATTGACGCTTACTGTATAATTCTTAAGTTTTTAATTGTGAACTAGGCTTACGACGGTTGTGTCTCCGTGAGACATATTTCTTACTGTTACCGTTTGGTACTTATCTTTAACATTGTGAGCAACCGCCTGGGTTGCTGGTCTTCCGGACAAGTGAATTGGTGAGAACACCAACAATATACTGATTTACTTTCCAGACATAACCTCTTTACAAAACACAACACAACTGTTTAAAAGTCACAGTGGTGCCATAGAAAACGTGTTCTTATTGGCTAACACATTTATGACATAGTCTTACTTGTTTTGGTTAACCACCGCACGCCAGGCACTATTGTGTGTATTGGAATTTTTCAACTATTTAAAAACTAATCCAATTTAGCGAACCAAGTTATGTAAAAGTTAATTCGGGGAATTCAGTCTTGTTTGGGCGTGCGTGGTTATATATTTGGTAGCCAACTACGAAGATTTATTTCACTTGGGTTGATTTTAAAGGAGTGAAAACAGTAATGAATTAGTAGGCCTAGCTCTCACTCACACATTGAGACGTTTTAGTTATAGGTTTGAGTTTATGTAAATTTAATTTAAATTCTAGAGAGATAATAACTTACCGTCAACTGGGGTGACTATGGTCCCAGGGGTGACTATGGTCAAAACAAAGAAATATGTTAAAACTTATAATAAGTTGATATAAATTTAAAAACAAATGTGAATTTATATTTTTATCTGAAAATTCAAATACTTACGAAAACATGTAAAAATTATTATATAAATGCATTTTAAAAAACCAAAAATATTGCAGATAA